>JBBPOB010000836.1:0-12664 GCA_038091275.1 Tylopilus subfusipes | reverse complement strand
TGATCAAAGTTGCCCTTGAATTAACGATTGGCTCTGACTGCAGGAGAAAACCCAAGTATGTCCCCATCCCAATTGCAACGGGAAGCGTGGCTTATGATCTCCTTTCAGGCCGCGTATATAAAAGTACCCGCATGGATACCTTCTGGGCATTCCGCAAAGCGTAAGGGTTGTGTACATGACTTGACGCATATTGTGACCCATTTTCTGCCAGTTATGATACCGCCCGCAAGATCAAAGAAAGTCAGGATGCCTACTGCGCCAAAGCCTTGGCTGGTCAATGGGACAACCTTGGAGATTTCCCTGAGGACCTTCAATGGGAGGCTCTTGTCGACGTTCTTAGAGGTCGCGTCAAGGTATTGATCACTGCAGAGTGTTTATGGTTCTCGCTGACTCTTGGCTTTCGCAGGTTCATACTCACTGTTATGAAGCAGTTGACCTTGATGATTTTGTTCGAGTAGGTTGGATGTCGGATTGGATGCTGGAAACCACTTACGATTTGTCTACCAGCTTACAAACGAGTTCAAATTTCCCCTGGCCGCTTTCCATCATGCACACGAGGCATACTTGGTTCCCGGGACCCTTAAGCAAGCGTACAGTATGTGATCTTCACCTCCGTGTACCATTGATACATTTACATTTAGACAACACGCCGGCTGTTGCTCTGTTCGCGACCAACGCTCGGTATAAGCGGGAAGCTTACCGAGGCTCGGAGTTTGCTCCACGCATCTTGGCCGAGAATGGCATTGATGTCGTGATGAAGGTGCTGAAAGCTGGTCCTGTCTTTCTCTGTACTCAGGACTGACATGTTCTCAGAGTGATCATCCCGTGTTGAACTCTCGTTACTTACTTTTTGAGGCCCAGCAGGCCTACTTCTATGGCCTTTCTGCAAACATTGCTCTCTCCGCCGTCACTTCTACTCCCGCCAAAGTTCTTGGCCTAAACCATCGCATCGGTTTTATTCGTGAAGGTGTGTACGGTCGAATCAGTTTAGAATCACCTCACTGATCGAGCGATCTCTTGTACAGGATATGATGCAGGTGAGAGGGTCGCTAAGTCAACCGGACTTCATGTATCAACCTGCCATCCGCAGATATTATAATCTGGGATAGCCACCCATTGGCTCTGGGCGCAACTCCCAAGCAAGTCTGGATTGATGGTATCGCTCAGATTGAAAACCCTTTTGTTTTGAAGAAGCCCGTTACATTCCAATCCCTCCCAGCTACACCCGACTTCGGGGAGCAAGCGAAAGCAGCCATCGAATACCAGGGACTTCCGCCTTTGATGCCGAGGCGCGCAAAGGCTGATACCATCGTGTTTACTAACGTCAGCAATGTATATGAAAGGAGTTGGCCCGGCATCCAGGAGGTATTCAGTGTCCGTGATGGTGAACCAGGTGTAGTTGTGGTACGAAATGGCGAAATTGCATGCTCTGGAACACAGCATGCTTGCCTTGCATCTATCAACTCCCTGGATCAAGAGTTCGAACCTTTTGACCTGCAAGGTGGTTCTATCTCGTGGGTTTCCTCACCATCTAACCATAGCATCGATTCAAACCTTTTTCTCAGTCCTGGCTTGGTCTCTTATGGTTCACCTTTGGGTCTCGAGGAGATCCAGGGAGAGCAGTCTACACATGACGGCGTAGTGCTTGATCCTTTATCAAGTAACATCCCAGACCTTCTGGCAGGCAATGAGGTCATGTTGGCCGTTGATGGCTTACAATTTGCAGGTCGCGATACCCTGTCTGTTTTTCGTCTCCCGTTGCTGAGTTCGTATGCTGAGATTCCAACTAGACTCGCGTATCATGCAGGCGTAACTTCTGCGATCACGCCTCCGACATCCCAAGGATTAGTGGCTGGCCTAAGTACTGCATTCTCAACGGGTGCGGCACACGCATTAGAGGAAGGCGCTGTCATTCAGGACATAACTGCTATGCATGTCGCCATTGGCCATCGGGGATCACGCTCTCCCAGCGTGAGCAGTCAGATTGCTGCCTTGCGCAACTTGTTGCTGGATGCCGACAGCGGGACTCCGTTTGACCGTGCTGCCGAGGTAAACTATCAAAACTCTTGATTTTATCTCGTCTGAATGCAATCAAAGGGAGAGATTCCGCTGGTTGTCCGAGTACAAAGTGCTGATATTATCGCATCATTGATCAAGCTCAAACAAGAGGTTGAGGCCAGCAGGGGTGTTGACCTCAGGCTGACAGTGGCCGGCGCGGCTGAAGCCCATTTATTGGCTGAATACCTGGGAGAGGCGAACGTCGGAGTGATCTTGACACCATCTAGGCCATTCCCTCAGACATGGGAAATGACGAGGATGTATGTCCCAGATGTGCATGATGTGCTGCAAAGCTAACGAAATAAATTCAAGACTTCCGGGTCCACCTTTGACTGGGGACAGCGCAATCACTACTTTGCTTGCACACGGCGTCAAGGTCGGCATTGGCATTCTTGAGCAGTGGAGCGCTCGCAACACCCGCTTCGATGTCGCATGGGTCAGTTTCCCACCTTTTTTTTCCCATGGTCTATAGTTTATCCCCTCTTGTAGGCTGCCCTTGAAAGCAACGGCCGGATCCCCAAAGCCGAGGCGCTTGCACTGGCATCGATCAACCTGGAGGAGCTGCTTGGCGTGGACCCCGCTGTCTCGTCGTCGGGAGACTTGGTCGCCACCTTTGGTGGCTCGCTTCTTGACCTAGAAGCCAAAGTCGTGGGGATAATCTCTTCGCGCAAACGTTCCGTGGAGTGGGTTTGAATCCCCATCCTGCAGAAGTAGAAGTGGTAATATACAACGGGTAACACAAGAAAACAAGTGACGATCGAGAGTCGAGAAAGAGTACTATGTTTTGGGTTTGCCCAGTTGTTGTACATTGTCGCGTATCAGCGGAAGCGCTTTTATCATAGTCTTGATTGGTTTGACTTCATCTACAAAAGCGTGGTCGGTGCGAGTCAGCGAAATGGTGAAATACAGAAGGATAGTTATTAAATACCGATCTGAACCACTTGCCCGTGTCGTTTGAGAATCCTGGAGTCTGGGGCAAAGGCAGGATGCTGAGGATGTACGATGACTAGTGAGTTCTTTTTCGATACGTCAGCGTTTGTCGGACCTCGGGAATGAGACCAAGGAACATTACTTTTGAATACCACGTCCGGAGGGTGTCAGAGTCCTTGTGTATCAGAGGTATCTTTCCCATTCCGACGACCTGGACTACGAGGTTGACGTATCTGATCATGTTCGCCCCTGTGACGCATCGTGATCAGCATAGCTCAGACTCCCTTGCCAAGCTCGCGTACGTCTAATGTTGATCATGTCCATCAAGGACTGGCAGCCCAGACCGTGACCAACCAGGACAATGCACGTCGCGCTCGACAATCTTCACAGCAAGGAAAGGGCATGAGTCAAAAGGGATGATGTGAGTTCTGCTTCGCTTACTGGATGTAATTATCCCAGACATATGCTAGAAGATCTCTGGCTGGATTTTCTGCTGCCTTTGGACGCTACGAAAGACGGGATCAGTTCAGTTAAATCTCCGTGTCGCAGAACACACCAGTGCGGTGGGCAAAGCCGAAGCTGCAAACGGTCTAGGAAAGAGATTGACGTCGACGAGCGCATAATTTTCGCCCTTCACCCAAGCAATGAGATCCTTTGAAAAATCGATCTGTAGGAGAGCGAGATTGGTTATGATAACACAAGAAGTGACAATATACAAGGTACGAATGTTCCATGTTGACGTCGCACATGGGACTTCCATCCAATTCTACGCGAAGGTTTCCACTGATACTCGGGCTTAGCGAGGCCCCGCAGAGGAAGAATGTACGAACAATTCATGGACGAACATCACAATTGTCTTGTTCTCGAGCAAGTCACCTCTTTAGTAGCGTTATCGCGTGTAAACCAATAATTTTCTATAGAAAAGTACTTACGTGCACATCACCTGCGATCCGTAGCGTTCTTCGTACGCGGGCATCAATGGAACCTGTAGCATTTTGTACTGCGAATATAAGAAATGCTGCCTGTGTCCTTTGAGGATCTCCGGTATTGAAAAGGTTATTTCGTCCATTTCTGTACAAGTAGTGAATGGAATGACCGTCAGGAATGCGATGTACATACCCTCGCGAGGTTCACAAGCTTTGGGATTGATGTTCTTCCAGTATTTACTCTGTTCGAGTGCGACTTGCCAGATGGTTTCTGTGCCTGCTTCCGAGGCCATCATTGGAGGTAGTTCGGGTGGGGCATCCCCAAGCAAGACGCGGGCAACTGCCAGCGCAGAGTTTGATATAGAGTCGAGGTTATAACCTCCCTTGTAACGAAATAGAAGGGTGTGTTGTCAGGAGAATACTCAGGAATCTTAGCTGTGGGCACACCTCCAAAGCGACTACTAATTTGCCGCCGGCCAGACTCGCGAGCATATGAGTCATGTGTGCGTATCCAGTGGGCGTGACATGGCATTCGCCCAAATCATCGCCATCCGCTGCGTCAAAACCAGCGGAAACTACAGAGACGGAGAGAAAATTCAGTTGTGAACGTGCCGGCAAGAAGCCTGTCTTGAACATACTGATCACCAATTGAGGCGCAAACTCCAACGCAATTGGCATCACGATTTGCTGGAAGGCATGGATATAATCAGCATCCGTCATCCCTTTGGTGGGCCAGGGAACGTTGACAGAACTAATGCACGTTAGGAAAACGTCGGTGCGTCTAGCTGCATGGGACATACTAGCCAAGACCTGGACCTTCTCCACAGGATTCCAAGCCGCCAAAGGGGCCACAAGGATAAAACTGACCGCGGTCGTAGCGATGTATGGAGATGTACAATACGCTGGGGTCGTCATTAAAGGCGCGCTGCGTTCCATTGCCTGGTCAAAGTGAGTGGTTCCGAGCAAGAGACGAAGGGTGTATTTACCGTGGTGCACGTCCCTTTGGTGAAAACGAAGTGTCAAGAAAATGGCGCATGACATATGACGCATTGGCCTACCAGTCCAATATCAGTATGCGTTTGATTGGAGTCGACAATTGAACGACTTTTGCCGCAACGGCGACGTTGTTGAAAAAGCAAAAACCCATGTGCTCATCAGGCTCAGCATGGTGTCCCGGTGGTCGCACGATAGCAAAGGACTTCTTAAGGTGACCCTGAGCCACTTTCAGACAAGCCTCAATGACGCCACCGCAGCTCAGTTTAGCGGCACGAGTGGTACCGTCGATAACGTAGAGGGATAACGATTCGTAGTAACTTTCCGAGTCTATAATGTCTTGGGGAGTCATCGCTGAAGAGAGGAAGAGACTCGCGTTGTAAGTGTCGAAGGAGATCGCAAACTTGGGCGCGTTTCCCGCACTCACATTGAATGGCGAGGACTTTGTCCCAGTGCTCCTGTGTGTGAACAAGAAGTGCCTCGTTGCGGTATACAGGACGAATAGGGATCGCTTTCATCTTTGAAATCAAGTTGGCGCTACGGATGGCGTGGAAGATCTTCGAGATGCGATCTGGTTGCTCAGGATGACCGTGAAGAGACGCGTGCATGAGCATGTCTCTGGAGTAGACATAACCGACCGTGAATTCCTTTGGCACTTGCCAAGGCTCGGACTGGGCACGTAGCCTGGGTGGACTTGGCGAACGCTGCATGCGCACTGGGACGTTGCGAGTTTCTTCATCGTCCACGTCCATCGGCGCGCCGTCGAGCTGTGGGCCGTCCATGTCTGTGTCCATGATGGCCACGACTTTGTTGTACACAAGTCATTGAAACTCCGGCAAACTCTCAGGGTGAGCGCCGATGTCGTGCGCGGGGGCATGCCCATGGGCGCTTTGCCGCCGAGCTGGGTGCATTGCCATAGCGATCGACCACTCGGTGCAAGGGCTGTACGAAAGCGTGAGGCCATCCGCAGACCGCCGCAGAGCTATACCGTGACCTTACGCTACCCCCCCCCACCGTCACATTAGCCATGCCCCACGTCCATCGGGTGCCTTGCTCCAGAAACATGCCTGCCAAGTTGAAAGCATGGCTATTCCAATCTCCCTTTTTCTGTTGCTGTATACCAGTCCGCGCGGGATTCGTGCTCATGTCAATATTCACATTCCTTCTTTCTGGGACGTTATCGGTTATCATATGGTTTGAGATATTCCGTGAGTCCCTCGCTCTTACCACCACCTCGGCTTTGACCAAGATGGCCTAGATTCATACCAGCTTTCCCACAAGGAACGGGTAGCTTTCATTTTGACCGGGATCGTCGAGAGTCTTTTGTTTTTGGCGTCCATCATCGGGTACGCATGACCCCCGCAAATCTTCATGCACAAAAACACTCAGCCAGCTCCGTCCTACAGGTTCATTGGCGTTGTCGCACGCAAGCAGCTGTTCGCCATGATTTACACATATTTCCTCTACGTTCATTTCGTCCTCAATATCATCGTCGGCATCTTCTTCCTCGTGACTGTGCGTGCAAGTAATCGTCAAGAGTTTGTCAACTACTGTGCAGACGTGTTTGTGAACACGTCGATGGAGTCAAGGTGCTCGCGCCTGATGAGCGTCTCAACGTACATATTCATCGCAATCGTTGCAGCACTGCTGCTCATCGAGTTATGTGAGTCTCCCCGTTCCTGTATTCTTGCGATTGTTGACTGGTGCCAAGACGGAGTGCTTATCGCAACTCGGTATGTGTATCGCCTGCGCATGCAGAAGCGAGACGGCCGGTCACGACGGTTGGGCTTTTTCCACGCGCTCTCCCAGCCTCCGAGTAGAGGCCATACGCGACAATGGAGTGATAATATCGAGTTGCTTCACTCGCAAGAAAGCCCAGGCAGGGACATCGAAGACGTTCTTGACATCCAACGACAGACCAGCTACATGCCGGTGTCGACGTATGACCGTGACTTGCCTCCCGTTCCGACAGTTGGCTCGCCACTATCACCACCCTCTTCCTCGTCGGACACGGCCTCTGGCCGTCGCATTCGTGCGCTACCACCGCGGCCAGACACGCTATCGGCTGTCGTCACACGAGCGTCCACCCGTCCGATGGACGGCCCCGTTTGGCCGGAACGGCTACCGAATCCCCACGCGTCCTCGAATTACGTGGATGGCGAGGGTGATCAACTACACCGTGACGCAACGGAGGTATCGACGACTGCGCACTCTGCATTGATGGACCACGGTACATACATGGAGTCGATGTTTGCTGGACCTCATTTTTCTCAGCGATCGCTACGATGATCTCAGATGGATTCGGACACGTTCTACGGACACGTTCTATTTATGACTAGTACTTACGGCTGTTGCTGTAGTAGGGACGAGCAACAGAGCCAAACAGCACCGCCCGGCGAGAGACTAGGACGAGCTCGACGTGGGACGCAACGACGACGGACCCGGTGGACAGACTGCTAGATGACATGCCCAGGCGCGATGACGTTCAACGGCAACACGTTATTGACTCTGTTCGTCTCCGTCTCCTCCTCGACGTCGGAAATGGGCTCACTCGTCTGACTGCTGTACAGCTCGACAACCTCATATTCCAGCTCTACACCCTCTCCTTCTTCCTGTCGCCCGCCCTGCTCCCCCTTCTGTGCAGAGTCGCGACCCAGTTCGTGTTCTACAAGCCCCGCGACCTCGACCCCAAGCTGTCCCTGCGCGTCTGGTTCCTCCTCCTCTGCGCCTCGAATGCCCCGAGTTTCTGGTCTCACGTCAGAGACGGCGCAACGGAAGGCCGCGCCGTCATCCTCGACTTTGTCGGGATGGGTACGTGCCCCGACTCGCACCCGTCAGCCCGCTCACACCCGCACAGGATATCTGCCATCCAAGCTACACCTCGTGTTGCTCGATACCCTCATCCTCTGTCTTCAGATGCTCCTCACCACCATCTCGTTCGAGATATCGCTACGCTTATCGTTCCCGTCCGACTCCGAGTCCAGTGCTATCCCTTCGTCACCCGCCATGTCCCCACCTCCGACACCCGCCCTGGAAATAGACCATGACGATGACGACCGAAAATATTCACACCACCGTGCACCCACAATGATCATAGACCTTCGCTTCCGCCACCTCGTAAACCACCTGCGAAACCCAGCCCCACTCGCATCCCGCGTGGACCTGCCCACCCTCCCTCTCCCGAATACAACCCCATTACCTTTGTCTATGCACTTGAGGGCCATATTGAGGCGACGAGAAGAGGCAAGACGCCGAATGGCAGACCAGTCCGAACCGGCCGAAACTGCCAACAGCTCAAGGACAGAGGACGCAGGAGGAATGCCGGGAAGCATGTCCACCGAGCAGATCGGGTAGTATTCACGTGGCCTCCCTAGTACCAAGTATATCTACCGTAGTCTCCACGGACTTGGTCCCCGCAACAATATAACCTGGAGTAGGTCCGTCACCAGTTGCGCTTCATCTACGATGTGTGAGCGGGGAGGTGCCACGGTTTCCTGTGGACATACCGCTTCGCGCAAACACCGCCCGAATTTCTCGAATTCCCGTTTGCAGCAATCTTTGCGAACGTCGGTATACGTTGCGACAATACACTTTCCGTACGCTTTCGCTTGCGACGAGCAAGTCGTGGTGGAGTGTAGTGCGAGGCGTTTCAAGGGACTCGTTGATTTTTGTCCAGACTGCATGGTGGTCCAGGAGAAAGCTGGAAATGGTCGTCCGTGTCCATTTACGTAGCACTTCAATTTGGACCACCCTCACTGAATGCATGCCGCAGTTCTGAACCTCGACTTCAACGACAGTCGCGATCATCTGGCTTGAACCAAATTTCACTCCTTCTCCTGCTTCTCACCACGCGTTCAGCAGCCAGACCATCATGCTGAGGGTTTACCTTTTGGTCGCTTGTGTCTGTGTGCTCGTAGCCTCAGTCCTCTACATTTTCTACTTCAACCGTCTCCTCGCGGCCGTCATCGCGCTATTCTTGAGATTCAAGTACTGGAATAAGGGTGGATCCAGTATATGGATCCAGATTGGTGAGTCCTTGCACTCGAATACGCTCACGCGTACCGAACACAGAACGTGCTAGGTTCCATCCACTTTTCGATTCTCGCTGGCAGAATCCTCCTCAAAGATGTTGTATACCACTCGAGTAATCAGACCATCAAGGTCGTCAAAGCGCAGGTTTCCTGGAGGTATTGGCTACGTGTTCCTGCGACCGAAGATGACCTGAATCGCGCTCAGGTCGGCGGAGAGGACTGTGCGCCCATTCTCTTCCTCGTCTTCTTTCCAAGTCAGCTGATGGACTTCCTGGCAGTTACCCAGACAGACATATTTCCTTCATGCCGCATCAAGGTTTCTGCCCATGGATTCGAGTGGTTTTTGTACAACAGAACTGCAGCATACGATCATATCCTCTCTCAAATGCAAGCCAAAGAACCACCGGTTTCGGGGGGATCTGGACCTCGGCGCTACTTTTATCGTACTTCGGGCTTGGAGGGTAACTCCAGCACTCCGCCTGCTGTCTTTATGTCCTAAAAATCCCATCAGGTCGCTATCCTCCGGCTGGGTTAGCTAACATCAAGCCGCCACCAATCGTTCATGCCGCAATAAATTGGATTAAACGGCAAATGCCATACCTCGACCCTAAGGACTTACTCCCAATATCCATCGAGATCTTCAAGTTAGCCATAGTCTGCGGAAATTCATCAACGCCAAGCCTCATGGTTGCTGAGTGCCATAGGGCAGACGGTACATTTGGGATCGTGCGGGTATGATGCCAAATGCCCCTCAAGTTTACATTGTACACCTCGCTGATATCCGACCTAGGCAAGATCTAAGTGCGACCTCTACAAACAGCTCTTGAACTTCAAGTTCCAGAATGCTTTTATTCATCTTGTACAAAATGAACATTACCAGGGATCTATGACTGGCGTGGGCCATACCATTCGAGCACGAGCGGAAACATCCATGTCAGTAGCCAATATCCGCGTCTGTCGTGAATATCAACTGACACACAGTAGTTATGCCGATCGCATTCCGCTGAATTATCTATCTTTTGAGGTATTCCTGAAAGTATGGAAGGGGGTTAGGCTATACTCTGCCTTGTTTTCTCCCAACCATTCGGCGTTCAGCGGGTTCAAGGGAAGAATGTCCATGTCAGGTAAGAAGAGTTTGGACGAAAGCAACTTTATCGGTGGCGACTTCACGAAACTCGAATATGCAATCGAGCGTCGGATTGTAGAAGCTCCAATGCTGGAACTCTCTTATTATGTGGATGTTGTTGGTGAAGTCCCCTCCGAGCTTGAGGGACCCAGGGGGATGGGTTTGGAGTCTTATGACATTGGGAATGGTGATTTGCCTCCTGAATGGGGAATTGACCTGGTCATTCGCAATGGTACCTTACGCTACGGTCCGTGGGCAGACCGACAGCGGTGAGGTTCTTGCCATCCTTTTGTTGCGTTCCTTCCTGACAATCAGTTGAAGGGCTCATCTTCAGCGAGCCTTTCTCCCTCCCGCCTTTCATGATCTGGAGGTTTCCGAGCGTCTTAAGCCTGGGGACAAACGGATATGGACTGCAATGAAGATCTTCGTTGAATTGCGGGAGGAAACCACATTAGATATTCCGTTCCGTGAAGCGTCGAAGAATTGGCAGTGGGACGGTGTCGTGGACGTCCCGAAATTTCGCACACGAGAACATGCTTTCCTCCGTGTCGCCGCTGGAGATAGTTCTTCCATTAGCTTTCTCATTCCAATGGTCGTAGGGCCGGATGGATACGAGTCTCGACTGGAAGTGCATCTTGACACCATCGCGGTTACATCGAGTTTCAATGACATCAAAGTTATTACCGCAGAATCTTGTCGAGTGCGTTGGCCTCGCAGCACATCTTATTTGTTTCGGCCTGACCGTGTATAGGTCTCTGCAGCGCTCCCTGCCCCACTCAAGTGGAATGCGGAGCGTCAGTGGTCATTTTCGGTCTCCTTGCGGCAGCCGGTAGCCTTTCTACTGAAGGATCATATCAACATGATTACCGACCTTGCTCGCGATTGGGTCAGCGGCGAACCTACGGAATGGCACCATTTTGTGCCAACTGTCTATTCTTTGGAGCTCTACCTGCATCATTTTGATCTAAACTTGTATGCAAACGATCAGAATGTCATCGATAAACCCATGATTAAGGATGAGAACAGTGCGTGTATCCTGTTTCTGGAGGGTTCATTGTCTCAATGACCTGTGTTAAGCCATGGTCAGCCTACGGGCGTCTCGGCTTTGGGTAACAGCGACAATCCCATCGAACGTGTATCTCCCGGAAGCTACAACTATCCCCTTCACAGTTGATGTCCCGGGCGCCTCCGTTTGCGTAAGCTTGCCCAAATGGAATACTCAGTTTCTTTATAACCAGGGCAAGGAGCATCCCGTTCTACAAGCAGGCAAATTCCGTATAGATGGTACTTACCATTACTGGACTGAAGTTCACCCAGACAACGTTGAGCAGCTTAAAATTGCAATTTCGGTACGTGGCTCAACTTTAGCCTCCTGTCATATACAAATCTGGGAATAGGCAGGTGATGTTTCCATGAGAGTATCGGGCTGGGCAATCAGATACTTCATGGTCCTACGTGACAACTACTTCGGCTCCTTCACCCAATTCTCTACCCTGACAGAGTATCTGGATAAATGGAAGAAGGGTGAAGTAGGTGATCCGATCGAGAAGAAGTGGCGACCGGAAAAGGTAAGTATACACTGCAAGGATTGAATTGTTCTCTCAAGTGAGGTACAGACGAACATGCTTCAAGTTGAAATGACTATGATGGTTCAACATGGATCTCTACTACTTTCTGCGGGTTTACCTGGCTTTGAAAAGCATGCGAGCATGGAGACCACAAAAGACTATGGCACATCGCTATATCTTGCATTTCCTGAGTTGCAGCTCGACCTTCGTTTGCACGATTATTTTATGGGTAAGCGACCATTGCGGTAGTCACAGGCAGACATCTCATGTTGCTACAGACATGTCGCTCAATGTTGGTGAGCTCAAAGGATGTATCATGGGGACATGTTCGGAAGATGGATTCTTCCGCCGTGGAAGGCGACATTTCAAGGAAACGCTTGTCATCGATAGTGGGTGGATGTCAAAATATCTGAAGATGCAAGCCAATTTGTTGTAGGTATCGATATCACCAGCAATAGACTTCTCGGACCGCAACCACGTACACGTGCCTACGTATGCATATGGGAAATTGCTGTGGGCCATGTAAAAATCCTCACAACGCCATTGGAGTGTCGCGTTCTACTCGCGGTCGTTGACGTGTTCCGAATACACTTCACGGACGTCGCGAACGCTCCTGCGAGCGAATTCAGTGTCCCTATTGATCCAGATTGTGAGTAAGTCAATACGTCGGGGTGATTCTTCTGACGGTCATACTAGTGACATACGTGAAACTTTCCTTGAAGGCTTTGAATGCCACCTGCCTTGCTGGAGCGGCTGCCGTCGATTTGGATGTGCCAAAAGGACTCACTTTGCACACGAACGACTTGCAGGGTCAAGTTTGTGGCGGGTTCCTCAGTCTGAGGCTACCCTTTGCCTCTGTGAAAGCCTTGGTCACCCTGGATGCTTCCCGAAAATCGTGGTCTGAAGCTGCAGCCATGAACTTCGATATTATAATCGATTCTTTCACTTGTCCCAAGACAGATCAGAATCCTCAGAGCGCATTCGTGCACGAACAGGACCTCTTAACTCAGAGAGCTCAGTACTTACTCAGCC
>JBBPOB010000835.1:0-12677 GCA_038091275.1 Tylopilus subfusipes | reverse complement strand
GTCCACAGTGTCGGCGGGCCCGAGAGTCTTTTCGATGCGTCCAATTTGATGCCCATTGAGAAAAACTCTTACATCCTTCAGGTGCACCATGAAAGTTATTGACGTCGCAAGGAATCGCATAAAATCAATGCCTGGCAACATGTGGCCAGACTCCCGTAGAGGAATGTCGAATATCGTCCATGGAGATGACGCTTCTGCTGAAGGGAGAGCTTCTTTGCATACAAATAGCTAATGTTCGAATGAGGGAATGGCCAGTTGAAATCACGAGTAGCAGTACCTGACTCGTATCATCCACCCAGTAGAATTGCATTCCATATCCTGAAATCATCATCGCTTTATGCTTGCTTATATGGAAAGGCAAATATCACATACCCGCACTCGACACGAATGGGCGATCAGTCACAGAAAATACACAGTAAAAGCCTGCCAGAGAATATTTATCTAGCTGGTATGTTCAAAAGATGCGGTTAACTTACCGACACCGAACGCGCCGACCTTCGCAGGGTCATCATTACCCTTGGCTGAATGGAAGTAAGCTTCACGAGGTGAGTCAACCAAGAGCTAGATACGCACCGATGCTTGTGAGTCTATGCCAATCTTTCTCTTCGAATGATTTCCCGTTGTTCTTGAAAGTCCATCGGATAACCTCGTAAACAAAATGTAAGACTGACAGTACCAGAAGATGACTTAGAAGGCACACTCTTACATCAGACGCTTTCAGATCATGTAGGACTGGCGACTCAATTTCTGCCTGCCTCGGGGCAGCGGTCTCAAAATGAATTTCGACATTAGAAGCCTGAGCATCGTCGGCATTCTGGAGAAGTTCTCGGAACACTGATACGGGCAAAATATTGAGAATACCAAGAGGAATTTCCGATTGATCTTACATGTAAATTCGCCTGGATAACGTGCAAGGACTTTGGAAATCAATGCACGCTGGTCCACCTCAACTGGTTGGCCCTTTTCAGCCAGCCGCTGGGTGATTCAAATTAATAACACGACAGCAGCTGGAGGAGGGTCAACTGAACCTACCGATGCTTCGTAACACTCAGGCATCCGGTTCAACTTGTTCGTGTCCTTGAGAATGTCGCTGGTCGTTCAATACTTTCGGGACAGCGCACAGGGTATGCTTTGGGAGGAAACACGAGGCTGGGCCACAACTGGCGCCCACAGCCTGACCATGCCGTACCAAACTCGTGCAGTCATCGTGTGTCGTGAGAATAGGTGGCCGGCAAGCACCACCCCAACAAATCGTGCGGGAGTAAGTATTCAGGAAGGCGAGGATTACAGTTATAAGCGGCAGACGTTTCCCCGAAAAGCTTTGGCCGAGACTGATTACTTACAGTAAGTCAGCAAAGCGGGTGCACACAGCACAACCCGAATAGCGACTCGCTCAGTTGCCACTGGTGCTGATTCCTCACACAGACGACACTCCCAATGACTCGGAAGTATCCCTCGCCGCAAGATGCATATGCAACCAGCTTACAATGCGATCGCGGGTACCCCTTGCGTATCCCCGAGCCCATCAAGAGGCTTGGTGAGCTTTACGACTTGAAGGAAGGCTGCCAGATCGGAGACGTTGGCTATGTCGACTACGATGGCGGATTCCATCGCCTTTTCAACATACGGTTTCCCCTTCCCCCCGAGCTTCATCAAAAGGGCTTTCCTCAATACAAACCAATCCAGGTCGATATACCAGACAAGACCAACCCCGGGGGACTTGATCGTAACAGGGTGTTCATCGGTGGCGTCAAGCCAGAGGTCAAGGAGAACGAGAGGAATGTCAATGAGTTGAGGTACCCATATATCAGCGTAGACACCAAAAAAAAACTAACTTAGCACTTTCTGAGGGCGACTTACAAATTCACTTCGACCTCCAACGAGGGTGCCGTGCTCATTGTTCCAACCGGTGCACCCCTTTCTGAGCTCCAGGGACGAGAGAAGTTGGGGGAGTTCGAGGAGGTTGCCAGGACATACGCAATTGAGTGGTGTCAACACGCCAAGCGCAAGTCCCTCTACCTCATAACTGGCGTGTTTAAATCAAGGACCTGGACTCTCGGGGCATTCTACAAGGGTAGGCCAGACGGCGACATTTTGGTGAAACGACGTGACGATGGGACCTGGGATTGGAACTGTGGGTTTGAGATGGATTCCCGAGAAGGTCCTGGAGAAAGCACATACGAAAACCAGACGATCATTATAAAAGGATTCAAAATGACAGTGAGACAACTGCTGGGGATTCCGCCTGTCCCTGATATTCAGTGGGTTCCGGCGCAAAGCTCTCCCCTGCCATGGATTTCGCTACTCCTTGTGCTATTGGCAAGCAAACTTCCGTTTCGGTGCATACGTCAGACTGCTAGTACGTCGCGGGTTTATTATACCATGCGTTTCAGTAATGCTGATCAAGTGTAGTTGTTGAGCAGGAACCACAGTTATCGCAAGTTGGTACAGTCGTTGGGGTTACCACACCTGCGAAGACTGATCCGCTATATAGCCCCGGCATCCTTTGGACCTCATCAACAGTTACCTGCTGGACAAGGTTTGCGTGGTAAACTCGTGGATCTTGCAATATACTAAGTCTTCGGTAGACTGACGCTAATGTGGCCATTACCCACGACAATCAGTGGATAGACATGCTGGAAAATGTATTTCCTTATGTATCTGTCCATTCATATGTTGACTATCTCATCCAGCAAGCATTGGCACAATCGGACCTGATGGAAGAAGGTGCACTCCGGGAGTTTTTAGCCAAGAATTATGACTGCCGCACTGACTATGGCAAGTCTTTGGTTGCTACATGATTAGCTGTCATTAACTTTGCGCAGGTATCGTTTATCTACAAAGCCAGATGTGGGTCTTCTTTCGCTGATGCTCAGCTTGTTTATGATACTGCATTGATAGCAAGGACCCTGGCGACGCACGTTACAAACTGGAACCTTCACAGCTCATACCTGAGGTGGAGGGTGTGCAAATCGTCATCACGCGCACGTACTGGTTATTGATATCCTTACTGAAAGCTAACAATCCACATAGATATCCGGGCTGAAAATGTTACCGTTGGTCTTGGGCGTCTTCCTATTGGATTCTATGTCCAGATCGACTTCGACGGCGCCCCATCCAGGCGGACTGAGAATAAACCTATACAACTCTATGATTCCATCATTCAATGGGACGACCGGATCCAATTGTGCGGCATCCTCGAGCTGAGCTCGTGTTTTACTGATGTTAAAACTTCCTTAGGCCCTCTGATCCATCCGCTGTGGTGCATGTGGTGGTTTATGCATCTTTCGAGTTCTCCCCAATGCTGGGGAAAGGAGAGCCCCTCCGCAGATTGGATATAACGGTTGGGGAACTGCTTGACCAGATCAAGCAACGTAAGTGTCAAGACTTCTCTCTGGTGTCGAGCAATTAGTCAAGGATGCTATAGCAATCACGTTCCCCGAAATGGAAGGAGAAGCTGTATCGCCCTGTTCTTCACTTCTCATCACTGTGCAACGATGGCATTGCAACCAGTGGACGCTTACTTCTAGTCAAGTCGGTGGTATTGTAAGCAGGGTGTTGTCATTACAACCATCTTCTCTAAAGGAGCTTTACTTTCAGCGAGACTGCGAAGAGTCTTCAGAGCTTGCAAGAGAAACCGACCTAGGGCACGAGTTTCTGCTTCGCTACCACAAATCCCATGGAAAAATGGATCTCGAGTCTGCTGTTACACATTTCGACAGTGCTTTAAAAAATTGCACTGACG
The DNA here is from genome assembly GCA_038091275.1 of Tylopilus subfusipes. Taxonomy (NCBI): domain Eukaryota; kingdom Fungi; phylum Basidiomycota; class Agaricomycetes; order Boletales; family Boletaceae; genus Tylopilus; species Tylopilus subfusipes. The sequence continues at coordinate 8,932 of JBBPOB010000835.1, read as the reverse complement.
AACATCGTGCTGCTGCCCTATTCAACTTGGCCACAGCAAAGTTTGTTGCCTATCAGTCCTATGGTGCAACGTCAGACTTCAATACGTCTACCTCCTTCTATCAGCAAGCATTGATTTTGCGTCACTCCGGGCATCGAGATCGACCTGCGACATTGCTGCACTACTCCCAAGCTCTTTTGTATCACTATGGAGTTGCGGGACATGATGAATCGGAGAGCAAACTTCAAGAGCATGTCAATGTGCTCATGGATATTTGTTCCGAGGGCACCCACGAACGTCAAGCTGCAAGCCTCGTACATCAAATGCATGAACGTCTCAAACTTAGGAACTCCGATGACTTGGACCAGCTCAGCAAGTTGATCTCGAAATTAGAGGTAGCCGCGCAAGACCTTCCAGAAACCTACTTTGACAGGCCAGTTGGGTTCAACAACCTCAGTCTCGCATTGCTGAGACGTTTCCAAATCCGTCGTGATGCCAGCGATCTTACCGAAGCAATCGACTGGCTCGAGAGGGCTGTACGGATCACCCCCAAAAGCCATCTGGAAAGAGCCAGCTATTTGAGCAATCTTAGCAATGCTTATTTGGCTCGTTTCGAGCGACAGCGTGTGGTGATCTCTACAGGGCAAGTGGAGGACCCGGCCGCGCTGCATAATTCATCCCCGACCATCCTCACAAGCCCAGCTACATGAACGACCTCTACGTCCCCTATTTCGCCCGTTTACAGCCCAGTAGACTTTGGAGTTTCGAGGTTCCAAGATGAGATGCCGTATATGCCAGATGTCCAGTACTCAGTGTTCACGCATTGGGTGACTGCCCATCGACTTCATTTTCTCGAACAACGTTCATATCAGCATTTATGTTAATTTTGTATGGACCTCTCGAATAACTCGTTACTTTTCGGAGGCGATCGTGACCAAATATGCGTGGATCAGCAGAACGACCTTGTCAGTCCCTCAGTGAATCGCAATACTCTCAACGAATCCGCATGAGAGGCCGAGTCAACACGGGGCGTGTTTGGCGTCTTAGTAGCCTAGAGTGAGCCATGGCGGTGCAACCCTGCTAGTAGACCGTCAAGCGTGTCCTCGGAGTAGCTAGGCTTGCGACCCTCATCCAGGGTATAAGACGTCTGGTTGTGGTCATGATTGTTTCTTTGTGGTGTCTGATGTACCCGGTCGTTGTTGCTGAGAGAAGGTTGATGGGTTGTCAAGTATGCAGCGAAGCGCCCACCTGGAGTGCTTTTCGAGCCTGGGTTCGCTTCCACAGCACCACAGCAAACTGACCCTGTAGTTTAGCCGCGTACTATGCGGGATCCATGACGGACCGCTAGACATGAAGGAAAAGGCGATTGGCTATCGTCGTCTTGGCTGAACGAATAGCTAGACAAGACGAGTGGGTGGTTGGGAACAACAACGGAAACCCGAAAGAACGCACCCTGCACTGAGATGACAGGGTGCTGCCATGCCCGATACGTCGATCTGGTGCATGTCTGGTGCAAGGGTCATCGAACGGCAACCATAAGAGAGCACGAGCATGCGTACTGAGGGTTATGAAAGTAGGCGAAGTTGACACTGGGAGAACGACGACTGTCGACCACGTAATTCAATGCAAGGAACTCGATTAGAATACTTAGATGGGCCATTCTCGACTCCGAGGTAAAGTTGCCCTCGTAGCTAGCCACACCTAGCCATAGCGTCTTACCATTTCTCACTAGGACACGCGTTCGACTTGGATTGGTTGATAACAATATCATCCTGGGAAATCGAAAGCGACAAAGTTGCGGCCATCATGTGCCTTGTGTCACTGCTAGGCTCGGACACTCCGTCATCGCCGATAATCTACCTCTTCTTTCCTACCGGCCGTGCTTTCTTGCGTCACGATTTCTCGATGTGGACTCGGAGAAGCAAAAAGAGTAACCTATTTCGAATCACCCTCAAAGTCTCTCATTCCAGACTAACCGCAACTATTGAACCTAGAACGCATTGGCAACAGGAGTACTAGTGCCAACGACCCAAGAACGTCAGGAGATATACGACCTCAGGATGAGTCCGATGGCCTTCACGCTGGCTCTCGAGCAGCGGCTGCTATAATTTCCGACTCCGAGTCGCTCAAATTCGAAGACGACTCTGAACCAGATATTCTCTCGAGAATCGACGCAGGAACCAGTGGATCAATATCATCGCTGGTATTTTTCGCTGGGGGGGAACGCATAGTGGCTTCTTGCGACGGTGACAGCAAGATTCGCCTGTGGAATGTGGAACATGGCCGACTTGAGGCATATCCGCCAATCGAACATGGCGGCGATATCAGTGCGGTCGTCGCCATAGCTGCTTCCCTCGACGGAAAGTACATTGTCAGTGGGCATAACCACGGAGAGGTGGTAATTTGGAATACGGAAACTCGAACAAGCCACAGTGTAGGGAAATTGCCGACGAAGGGGAAGAAGATCACAGCGCTAGATATATCCCGTGATTCGCTACGCATTGCGGGCGGCTCGGAAGATGGGACAGTGACTATCTGGTCTATCGAGAAACGTGAACGTCTTCTAGGGCCGCTCGGACATCAGAACTCGTCTCCAGTTTCGTCGGTCAAGTTTTCACTAGCGGGCGGTCGAATCGCCTCAGCCTATCGTCTTGTTGGCACGGATATTTGCTCGATACGGATTTGGCATGGTCGTACTGGGACGCTACTGGAATCCATACGTGACGCTCAGTCGGCATATTCACTCGCTTGGTCCGCTGATGGGCAACTACTATTTGTTGGATTCAGTGGTTGGGACAAGTGCTTTGACGTGTCAACTCAAACCCTTTCCCCCAAATGGCAAGCTCCTTACAGAGATCGCATAAAATCTCTTTGTGTATCCCCCACCAGCGACTTCCTTATCTCTGTTTCATTAGGGCATACCAGGATGGTTGACGTTTGGGATTTACGGAACATCCCTCTTGGCGAACACCTTCACTCTCACACTGGGGTGCTTTTCGCGAGTACCTTGCCGGATAATACTCGTTTCGTCGACGTGAAAAAGTTGACTATCCAAAGCCTTTCAACTATCATTGACAGCTTCTACGTAAGCAAACACAATCCCTGCGAGTTCATCATGATAATTCTTCGTTTTTAGCGCCTCTTCCCTTTGACAAGACAATCGGAGCCCGTAAGTCAAATTCCCTGGAGCTCACTCTAGATTCACTCATTTGCTTTGAAAACAGTTTACGTATGTTAGCAAGACAGTGCACGAAGCATTGAAAAATGGACAATTGTTAGAAGCCGAAGAAGCACTATTAAAGGAGATCAAAGACGACCGTTATCAAGATTTCATTCAGTATGGACATGCCAACCGTGCTCTCGTTCGGTTCCGGCGACTCGGAGCGTTGGAAGATGCTGATGCGACCATGGTGAGTTGCTCCTCTGCTCTCATCCTCTTTTTACGAACTTAAGTGTACCTGCAGTCAAACGATCATCAGACACCGTTGATAGCTTACGTCGTCAGGGGCATTGTACATCATGGACAGGGAGATGTCGCCAGCGCGACGCGTGCATTTAAATCTGCGCTTTGCGCCTGTGACAGCGACGCCAAGCACTTCATCCAATGTATCAAGGTAAGTTGCACGATAGAAATGCCTCATTCAGCAACCAGTCATCTCTACGTCTCTAGTCTATCACTTTCTTCGACGTCAAACGTCCTGACGAAGTACATTGCGAATTTGACGTCCCCAATGGTTTGCCGGGCACTAACCTAGCTCCACTGGTCAGGGTAAGTGGATTAATGCGACGTGTATGGATCGATAATATTCATCACCACAACATGCAGGCACGGAAGTGTTTCCTGCTTGCACATCGCTACATGGATGAAAAAGATAACGAGAAAGTACTAGAACTACTGGAAACAGTACCCGATCTAACGTCGCTTCTGCATGTTCCTGAAGTGCATACTATTTCGCTGGTAGGTCGCGTTGCCTAAAGCTGCGTTTGCTCCGTGTATGACATATGCCGGAAGATATTCGGCTGGAACTTACACGGTCTCATTTCTGGCATTCACGAGCTTAGATGTCGGGCGCTGTTCGAACTATGTCGCACTTCAAAGTTGCACAACTACTTTTCCACAAAGAAGGAGGATCTCAGCGAAGAACTAGAAACAATAACGGCAAAACTTAGTTCACTCAGCGGTAAGAGATGACGTCCTGATAACCACCCTCTACCTGATGGGCTCATCGATTGCAGAGGGGTTTGGCGATGAAGCAAGGAACCGTCACAGGTATAATGAGGCTTTGGTATGGTACAGCGAAGCGTTGGCCCTCACTGGATGTCTTTTATGTGAGCTCAGGTGTGGCTCGTGTCCGTCATGTGCTAAAGTGGTTCGCATAAGACTTGGATATTCCGAATGGCGGTATGGAAGCACCCGGAATAGGAAGCAGTGCAACGATGAATCATGTGAAAGACAAGGTCATCGCACAGTGTCTGGGCTCACTACCTGGGTGTCCTCGACATGCTGCTCATCTCTCTGTGAAACGAAGTGAGGTGGAAGCATTAATGAAGCTATGGCCAGCTGCTCTGACAGACGCGAACAGGGTATTGTTCATTTCCACGTTTTCGGAGGGGATGATTCTCAGTTATGAGCGCCCAAGGCAATCAATATGGATTCATTGTACCCTTTGGGATACCAGAAGAGATATGCGGCACTACATGGCATGGACCGTTTTGAGGAAGCTGCCGCTGTATTGCGCCAGATGAGCGATATGTTCGTGAATGTTGTCGATCCCGAGATTCGAGGTAATGACCCCTCACACTAGTTTGATGATCAGAGGTTAATTCTATTCCGCAGAGCTGTGCACGAACTATCGCGAGACGCTCAAAGCGATTGATAGAATAATCGCAGCTATTTTCGACGCATCTCCATTTGTACTCATCCACGTTGCGGACGGCCATCTTTACAATCGGACCCAGCGAAGATGCAAATTCGAGAAGGATCCGATCTTTCATGAGTTAGCTTCGTCCCCCTCCAAGGCGCAGAACACAGACCGCATCGAGAACGTCGTCAAACGCTATTTCCACTATGTCATGTTCTCTCACACTTGGGACGGGCCCGACTCGCCGCCCGAGCCATCCTTCGAAGACGTCTCGAAAAAATCGGTTTATGAACTCGAGAACGAGAAGCTACGCAATTTCTGTGAAACGGTTCGCGACGACTATAAACCCTACCAATGGTCATGGAGCGACACTTGCTGTATCAATAAAAACGACTCGGAGTACGAGAAGTCGATCCGTGCTATGTTCAGATGGTACAGCAACTCGGCCATCACCCTTGTCCGCCTAGCCCACCCATCCAGGTCCAATTCACCTGAATCACTAAAGCTCAAGGATAATCGATGGATGTTTCGTGTCTGGACTTTGCAAGAACTGCTCGCGCCCCAAATCATCCGTTTCTATGACCACAACTGGCAGTTATATCTTCGTGACGACAGTCCCAACCATAAAATCTCCCCTTTGATCAAACAAGAACTGGCGAACGCTACTGGCGTCGAACCAGATGATCTCGTTCATTTTTCTCCAAAAGCGCTTTCCGTGCGCCATAGGCTCCGCTTGGCTTCCCAACGCGAAGCTACAGTCAAAGTTGACATTGCATACTCCTTAATAGGGATTTTCAGCAGCGATGTCCTCGTCGAGTACACTCGTGAACCAGACGTTGCGCTTGGCCTCCTCCTGCAAGAAAGGGTGAATCGCCACGGGGATGTTACAGTGCTCGACTGGGTCGGAGAGCGATCAAACTTCCACTGCTCTATTCCCGCCGAAATATCCGTTTACAGCCAGACCCCATACGAGATATCACACATTTCAGATGACGACCTTGATTGCCGGGTTGAAGCATTGAAAACATTGCCGAAACCGGACGTCACTCTGTTCTATAAAGACCTCGTTAAACTGGGATTACCACGGTTTACTGATCGTCGCCTTAGTCTTCCCTGCATCACGTTTTCCGTCACCGACATTCAGCCTGCCGGTGATAACGCACTACCTATTCAAGACACTCCTGTCTATCTCGCATCAGCGGTGGCCCTTGGTAACGTCCAGTTCGAAACCAAAGAAACGCCGCTCCCCAAGCCCTCGCAGACGAGAGTTTTACTAGTTTACCCATGGATTCGTGACCTTCTCAATGCAATCCGAGATCGCGGAGGGAACGAGTATACCCGAGCGTTAAGGCTCCTCGCATACCTGGAACAGGAACTTAGGGTGATGCTGTTCGCAGAGCAGTCACATCAACAATACAAACGGGTGGCTTGTGACGAAGTAATATCTGTCCAGCCACGCAGATGGACTTCCTTGGAGGATGTTGGGATCGAAGTATTGGAGATATGGGAGATGTCGTGATAGGTCACGATTCTATTGCAGGTCGTGTCTCACCCATGGTCGGGTTCTTACAAACGTATGTCACGTAGTTCATACCTTGCATTCTGTCTTCGCATTGTACACCTCTCGCTTGCTTCAGAGCCCATGTCACGACCTCACTCAGCGGCACGGTAATGACGCCTCGAGTGTACAAGGAGTGTCATTGACCTGTGTGACCATGGGCGTCGCTCCAGGATATCATTTATCAAGGTCCCTGAGCGACCGACTGTTCATCCATGACATGTGGCTCTCGGCTTCTTTTGCACGAAGCCCAAGTCCCCGTGCAAAAAGACAAGCTGCCGGATGCCGCACAGAGGAGAGATGCCAAAGAGGAGGTTGATAGTCTTGTCCTTTAAATTGCCTCCGCGCGGTGCATGAGCCAGGTGAGAGTGCACGATGAGGTGAGATGTTAAGGGGATGTGGAAGGGAAGGGAAGGGAACATACACGCCAGATCTGAACGACGACCATTTTCGAATCTACTGAGCCGGTTGCAAAACCCTTCCAGAGAGGCCTGGTCGTTCTTCAATTGCTTTGCACCTCTGCACCATATGGACATACACAAGTTCGAACTTCACGGTGTTGGAAAAGTACAGGAGGTTTCAGTTGAACGACTGGCTTGTGTAACGCTCGCGTCTGACGGTGACGGTTCGTGATGCCGCCAAGGCTGAGCGCTATGTAAGTTGTCAAGGATCCACGACTAGTATCTTACATACACGTGGGGCTGGGCCGACTCGAAGGCGGTGGTGGCAGCGCGGAAAAAGGCGCGTGCCACCTGCTTACCTACGCTCGGCCGAAGACATCACTCTGTGACCGCTCGACTATCACGCTACTCAAGTGGATGACGAGTCATTGGGGAAGCAAGACACCACCTCAAGCACAACGGATGGCGACCTATTGACGTATTCGCACCTTTCCTCGCTCGTATTCCACTCCGGCCCTCCCTCTTTTCGGACTTTTCCTCGGCAAGGGATGGCTCTCGACCTTGAGTAAGCCCCGGTGGTCGAGTTCCCTGCGCAGCTGATTTGATCTGTGCCTGGAAACGTAGGGCAACAGAGATCTCTCCCAATTCTACTTCAGGACTAGGGATCCCTGATGTGGCGTTAACGGATCGACCCAATCACCTCGGGGAGCTGTACGACCTGGAGACTGGAACTCCGAGGCGCCGTGATGCTGTTAACCTCACTTCTCATGAACAGCCTGACAAGCACGCCCATCTTAACGACACCGGTAACTCCTTGCTCGCTCGTTTTGAGCACCTCCAGCAGCTGAAGGACCTCGAGGACGCAATTGCGAGCCACAGGGAGGCTATTGGCCTCATTCCCCATAGCCACCATGACAAACCCTGCTATCTTGTTGACCTCGGCCACTCCTTCAGAACTCGCTTCGAGCTTCTCGGGGAGCTGAAGGACCTTGATGACACAATTTCGAGTTTCTGCGATGCTGTTGACCTTACTCCTCATGATCACCTTGACACGTTACCTTGGCAACCTCGGCAGCTGCCTGTTCACTCGTTTCAAACACATCGGTAACCTGAGCGACCTCGAGGACGCAATTTCGAGGCACAAGGATGCTGTAGGCCTCACCCATCACTATCACCCACACAAGCTCGCCCGTCTTAACAACCTCATCACCTCCTTTAGAACCCGTTTCGAACATCTCGGGCAGCTAAGTGACCTCGAGGGTGCAATTTCAGCGCTATTGGATGCTGTTGACCTCACTCCTCATCACCACCCTGACAAGCCCACCTGTCATGATGATCTCGGCACCTCATTCCTCACTCGTTTCGAGCGTCTCGGGAAGCTCAGTGACCTCGAGGATGCGATTTCAAGCTATAGGATTGCTGTCGACCTCACTCCTCAGGGTCACGTGGACAAGCCAGCCCGTCTCAACAACCTTGGTACCTCCACCCGGTTCAAACGTCTAGGGGAGCTCAGTGACCTCAACAACTCGATTTCAAACTATACGGACGCTATTGATCTCACTCCTCAGGGTCATGTTGACAAGCCAGCCCGTCTTAACAACCTTGGTACCTCCTTCTTCACCCGGTTCAAGCATCTAGGGGAGCTCAGTGACCTCAACAACTCGATTTCAAACTATACGGATGCTATTGATCTCACTCCTCAGGGTCACGTTGACAAGCCCGCCCGTCTCAACATCCTTGGAACCTCCTTCATGCGGTTCCGGCATCTTGGGGAGCTCAGTGACCTTGAGAACGCAATTTCGAGGCACAGGGGTGCTGTTGACCTCATTCATGACGGCCACCCTGAGAAACCTGTCTATCTCAAGAACTTCGCCACCTCCTCCCTCGTTCATTATGAGCTCCTCGGTCAGCTGAGTGACCTCGAGGACGTAATTTCGAGATACAGGGATGCTGTTGACCTCACTCTTCATGGTCACCCCGACAAACCTACTTATTTGACCGACCTCGCAACTTGTTTCAGAATCCGTTTCGCGCACTTCGGTGAACCAAATGATCTGGAGAAAGCGATTTCTGGACATATGGAAGCTCTTCGGCTTGCTCCCGATGGTCGTGCGAATGGCCGTTGTACGTCT
>JBBPOB010000834.1:0-12679 GCA_038091275.1 Tylopilus subfusipes | reverse complement strand
CAGGTGTCAGGGCTATTTATGACCCTGCAAGGGTTAGAGCTGATACATTTTAGTTCTTTTGCAAATGTTAAGTCTTTCCAAAATGCTCCAACATTGGGACACTTATTTGAGCCACTGTAGCTAGCCAAGAGATAGTGTTCCCTTGGGTATTGTGATGTTTAAATACCTTCTTAAAGGCTGTTTCGAATTTGTCCCATGTCCCAATGGAGATGGTGGTTCCAGAGATGGCTTTTGCCCGAAAGGTAGAGGCCCACGTAAGGGCGGACCCCTTCATCATGTGTGATAATGCAAATGCCACCTGTTTGGCATCGTTGTCATATACCTGCACATTTACCACCAGGTAGAATCATATGGAGTTTAGCCAGGGTATGGCTCAAGTGTAGCTTCCATCAAAGGGTTCTGATGCTCTAAGATGGAGTTCGATGGGCTTGGTGGGAGTAGCCATGGTAGAAGTTGAGGGAGTGTTAGGAGGAGGACTAGGGGGATTTGGAAATAATGATATGTATCTGTGGGCTGAGGTTGAAGGTGGGCCCAGTATGAAGGGGTGGAGGGGAAGGAGTGTAGTGGGGATTGGAGATGATGGGGCAGAGGGTAGAGTGATGGTCTGGGATAGATTGAGGGCAAGGTCTGCTACTTTGGTTTGTTCCACAGTAGTGGTGATTGCAATGTCTGGTTCCTTGTCAGTCTCTGAGTGAGACGAGCTGGAGGATTCTTCCGGTATAACAGCCAGTGGTTGGGGTTGAGAACCTAAGCCCCACAGGGAGCTATTGCTGCGAGGTGGGAGGGAAATGTTGGAGATGCATGCAGTGGTTGCTCCATAGAGATGCTAGTCCTATTGTTACACCGCAAGGCGTACACTACCTTCTAAAAGCTAAGACGATGTAGGCTTCCCCTAGAAGGATGGTTTCTGAGTTCAAGTCTCCATTGAGGAAGACTAAGTTGATGACAAGGATGGCATCTAGGAGATAGTCTCCCACAGCCAGAGTCACAATTCTAATGATTGTGTAAGCGTCATGCATGAAGGTGTCAACGAGCCTGGTGAATGCCGAAGACAGTGCTTCAATTGAGAAGTTGCTGGCTCTCATTAGCCAACCCAGGAAGTCTTTAGACTAAGCAGCGGATGCTACTTAGGACATGACAAGGTCAACATTACAAGAGTGTAGATTGCAAGTAAGCGAGGACTAGTACAAAGTAGAAGCTAGTGACTCGAGAGGACTAGTGTGAGAAGTAAGGGTGATGAGAGCGGTCTTTAAGTAGTGCCTGGTTCAGCACATGGACCAAGACAAGAAAGGGAAATGCTAAGAAAGGATATCAAGAACTCATACAATGTGTAAAGCCATAGAGCCAATCAAAAAGGGAAACAGTATCATACGGTTTGAAGAACCAATAGAAAATAAGGATGGTGAAGTCATACCATTAGTACAAGCTCCAAATAGGAACATGAGACCCTATGTCCCAAGTAGGACTAGGATTAGTAATACAAAGATGGTGAGAGTGAGACAAGTACAAAGAAAGAGGGGAAAATCATAACAATAACCATGTGAAATAATCAACATCATGTCATATCCTGCCTGGGTCATATAATATGACTACAATGAATTAGCAACTAGATTGACTTTGCACAAGCAGTACCAAGAAGACTAGGTCATAGATTTCTATCTCCAATCCTTGTTGGCTTGCTGTCATATGATGGGAGCATCATCATTTCTCAGGAGAATGCTGCATGCTGATAAATCTTTGTATAACCTTATGCAATGGCACTGAGAAGACTAGGTCATAGATTTCTATCACCAACCCTTGTTAGCTTGCCAGCATATGATGGAAGCATCATCATTTCTCAGGACAATGCTGCTCACTGATAAATCTTCACATTTCTCATCTAGTTCTAAATGTTGGTGAAATGCAAAGGTTGGGATCTTCAGCATACAGTTCCTTGATTTCATTCAGGGTTGCTCAGATGGTAGTGTGGTAGTAGTACTGGTCTGGGCATCCGAGTCCAACTTGCAACCCAAGTCTGATAGTACTACTAGCTACCACTGATTTCTTATTCAAGTTACTACTGTGTCTGACTGCCAACTCATGTTTTTCTCACAGAATTTCACTGGCAAGATCTCTGCAAACCTGGGCCACTGCAGTAATACTAGTAGGCACTGGCTACACTGCTGGCACATCCCAGACATCTTAGAAATGCATCCTTGTGATGCAGCCAGTTTCATTTTCTGGCAGTTTCAACTTGGAGCTTCCAGGTTCATTAGCAAAATCAGAACTAACTGTCCAGTACTGGACAGCACTGGACAGTACCATAGTGAGGGTCCATATGGACAGTACTATGACAGTACTATGATAGTATCTCATAGTGTTTTCATAGTTCATAGTGTTTTCACAGTGTCTGACAGCACTCTTCTAGTAAATTCATAGTGTTCATAGTATGATTACATTAGTACAAAAGTGTACTAAAAAGTGTAGGATTAGAATTAGCCTTTTGTTCAGTACACTGCTATTTCTAATCCTTATTCTAATCCTACACTTTTAGTACACTCCTAATCCTAATCCTACATTTATTAACATGCTTTTACTACACTTTTGATACACTCCTAATCCTAATCCTAATTCTACATTTATTAGTATGCTTTGAGTACACTTTTAGTACACTCCGGAGTGGCCAAATGGAAATTATAAATATGTTGAGTAGCAAGGATTGAACTCAGAACTTGCCCAAAATGGCAGCTGTCCAACACACTAACCATTATACTATGGGATCTTTTATAGTACATAGCATTTGATATATATGACTACATCTCTGACCTTGAGTAGTTGTACAGTGACCTCCCACATTAGGGTTAAACATTGCAACAGTTTTGGAGGTCACTGTAGCTTGCTCATGTTTGGTCCTAGTGGACTGCACTTGTGCTTTAACAAACACTATCCCACTGACTCCAGATCAAAGTAAGCAGCCTGCTCACTGTGCACTTAGTTTCCTGAGCTTTGTTGATCCTCTGTACCCTTACCCATACCCACACTGTGGGTTGGTTCCCCACCTATCTTGCCCACTGTCATGACAATGATGTGGCACCCTTGCCACCTCACATGCAAGGTGAATAGGAGTGCATCAATCTATAGTACTTCCATTTCATATTTGTGTGTGAGCACTGACCTTTACTCTTGCCTCTCACCTCCATGTTTCACTCTTATGGCACCTTGCCCTCACCCACCCTCTTTCCACACGCAATGACAATGATGCCAGTGGCAACAATGATGGTGCAATGACAACGACACAATGATGATGGCATGACAACAATGATGCAATAATGATATGATGATGACGACATGCCATTGTGCTCATTGTTGTGCTTCAAGTTGTCCCTTCACCCTCAATGCAACAGCCACAACAATGACCACACTTGTCCCTTGCACTCATCCTCATGTCCTCATCCTCATGCACCCACCCTTGCCCTCAACACAACAACAACAACAATGCAATGACTCAGACATGCCATTGTGCTTGTCATCACACTCATCCCCTGTCCTCATTCTGTTGGAGTTTTGTTTATTCATGTTTTATTGATTACCTAAGCTACTAGTTAGACTGCACGTAGTTTACCTTTAGTTCCTTAGTGACTACTGAGTATTCTACACATCCTTCTGTGCTGCAGTCCTTGTACACCCTCTCCCTCAACATGACAACGACAACATGACAACTACGTGCCATTACGCTCATTGTCCTGCCCTCATCATGATCCTTATGCACCATGGCCCTCATGCACCCTCACCCTCGACATGATGATGACAGCGACATGACCACAACATGCCATCACAGTTATTATTGCACTCGTCCCTTGCCACCCTCATCTGTTTCCTTGACGTGACCATGATGTGACAATGACATGCCATCATGCTCATCATCATGCATCCTCAAGTTTGTGCTCAATCTGTGGGTATGTGTATAGATATGTATACAAGGCTGGCACCTGGAGATATGCTCATGTGATTGCCTACTTGTGTTTGGGTCCTTGATTTCAGGTAGGTCTATGGGGTGTGTGTGATGCCTTAGGAGTAGCCTGTGATGTTGGAAAGCTTGACAGTCAAAGTTTCATATGGTACAGTACTATGTCATACAGTTGTACTTCTGCTCTTCAATTACTATCAATGTATCAATGACTTGTCCAATGGGCATAATGCATTCTTACTGACCTGCATTGGCAATGCATCCCACCAATTGTTTACATCTTCAGCAGCATTGGAATGAAGTGTAAACTTGGGCAATTGGAACTCTTCAGCCATGGGCACAATAGATGGAATGTTAGCTGGCACAAGCTCAGCTAGTGTTGGACCCTGTAGCTCCATAGAATACTGTCCCCCCAACTGAACTTGCTGGGTAACATCAAAGATCCAGTTGGTGATCCTATACATCTTTAAGCAACATAGAGTGCTTTGAAGCTTTCCAGTGGACAAATCTGGAGTAGAGACAACATCATTGCAGACCCAATCTGAGTATTGATCAGGTCGAAACCCACCATTCTGCAATTGAACTTTCAATTCATGATATGTCAATGCTGTAGTGATAGGCAATGTTAGGCCATACACTCAGATAAATCCTATGGTTCAATCACAATATCTTGGCAAGCATTCCAGCCCAAAGGGGGGTTGCCCTCTGTCCTTGTAGTGTATACATCATATGAGATGCCATAGGAACCAGGGGGCATATCAAGAAGTGCAAGATGAATTGTCTGGGGGATTTCAATGTCATCCATATTGTCAGCTGTTGAATACTAACAAGCACCAAGGATGAACCACTGCCAGCACATTCTGAATCACATATATATTGAAATGCTAATAGAGGGCTCCAACCTCAGCATACCCACGTAAACTTACTGCCACATCTGCCACAGAGTCAGAGCAGATCTTGCTGGTTATGCTGCTTGTGATGTCAGCAGTGGATCTGGCAAGACCATCTAATTAACCCATTTTTAACACTCTATCTTGGCCAATTCCAAAGTTCAGATGTATTGTCCAAATGAAGCAACTTTGTCCATGCATAAAATGGGTGGTAGTAGACAAGTCATGCATACTGGTGAGACTCAAGCAGAGGTAAAACAATGTACACACCATGCACTAGTGGGCCATCATGACAACGAGCATCACCGAGATGGGATATATTGGCTACCCAAAGGTAGGTAATTTGAAAGCAACACCAAGGATGCTGAGGTCATGGGGGTGTGTCAAGACTTGGTGGAGGTGGTGCCATTGGAGGAGTGGAGTGTGTCATGGGTGTAGAGGTGGTGTGCAAGGGCACATTGTGCAGAAAGGAAGGTGGAGAAAGAAGACACAGAAGGACACCACTGGTAGTGGCATTGGCACAATGACAAGTGGTGTGATCTTAGAATGCAGTATTAGCATTGGTAGCTGCACCAGAGAAGGGAGAGAGGACTCCATCTGCAAGCTGTTAGAATTATATCACACTTTCCTTTGCTTTTGCATCATTATCTGTGGGATTGAAGGTGTCTGATTGGCTGTCTCAGTCTTACCTCAGGTTTCCAAAAAGCAAACAATCAAAACTCATTCCATCCAGAATGTTGATCTAAGTCGAAGTGCATCACCCCTGAGGGCAGCAACAAAACAATCAGAGAAGTGGGAAATGGGGTACTTATGAGGACCAGGCATGGAGTGGGAGTGTGTAGCTGACATAAAAGCCTTGAAATGGGGCAATCCATATGGGTGCAACTGGAAGCAATCAGAAAGCTAAGGCAATGTACATGTTTGTACCTATTTAAAGCAGGTTTGCCTTGCACCACAATCCCGTGATCTGTTTATCACCATGCCTCCGAGTCGTACATCTACCAGCAACCAGCTACTCCATATGTGCTGCCCATCACCAGTTAGTACACCTTGCTCAAAAAGTATATCAAAAGTATATCAAAAGTGTAGCAAAAAGTGTGGCACATATGTAGATAAAAGTGTAGTACAAATACTTAGCACTACTAGTGGGACTTGTCAATTTTAAAGTATGATGAATGGATAATGGGTTATATACAACTTCTGATCAATAACAATATGTATGGTTATAGGACTTTGAAAGTATTATATGTTGTCCAATGATAAGGTTAAGCACAAGGCCACATAGTTAGTGTTGTGGTTGGGTCCCAAGTGTACTAAGAGTATTCTAATAAGTGTAGAAGTAATAAATGTAGAATTTAGAATTAGTGTAATTTAATTCTATACTTTTACCTTACTTTGATAAGTGCTGGGACAGTCTGGGATGATCTGGGACAGTCTTGGATGGGCTGGACAGGGCTGGCCAGTTAGGTACCTTGCTGGGAGAGCTAGGAGAGCTGGGACTCTGTCCAGTTGAGGGTTAGTTTGCTGATATAGCACATTGGTTGAACAAGCACTCACCTCCTCCTAAGCCTGTGATTAAAGCGAAATCAACGATGCATTATGGTTTCTTTCATTAAGTCACCAGGGAATTACTGTGCCCAATTGAATACAACTGGGATGACCTGGCATAAGGTTTTGCACCAATCATTGATTGCCTAACCGACTTTCATGGACACAGTACCCAGAGGAACATTTGAAGCTTGCATTCCCAGTTTCTGGTCATTGCTTACCATTGGCCAAGGTTTTTGTTCAAGAATGGAAAGTTTGACCACAACAACCCTTCGGATGGCATCTTTCAAGAATATCTGCTCTCATCAGCAAATTATCACATCACTTATTTAAACTTATTTAAACTTATTGTCCCAAATAAGTCTGAATAAAGTTAGTTAGAAAAAAGCATAAATAACACTTTTTTCACTTTTTTCACTTTTCAAAGCAGGAAAAAGTGGCCTCATTACTGAATGCACATCTAACAAGTAAAAAAAGTAAAATAATCAAAAAAGTAAGGGTTGAGACAGATGGTATACTAGTGCAATCACTGTACTGCAACAAGGACATAATGGGACAAAATGAAAACAAGACTATGATAGACAGAGTTACCAGTGGTGACAAAACATGACAGGATGAAAGGAGATGATAAGGCCAATAGTGACTGACCAACTGGTTGAGAAAAGACAGAATTGGGCAAGACCAGCGAGGAGGGCATGAAAGGGCAAGGGTGAGGGTGAGGGCATGTGTGAGGGCATGCAAGGGCAACACCAAGCAAGGTGGGGAGGGCATACATGGGCAAGTGAGGGGCATGCAAGGTGGTGATGGCATGTGAAGGTGATGGTGAGTAAGGTGGGGAGTGTTACATTTCTCCTAAATCCTTAGTAGTTACTTCACTTTTCATACACTTTACTCATTTCACTCACCTTCCCTTTATGGCAAGTGTTCAAGCTGTTTGAGCTGTTTGAGCATTTTCCCATGCTATGTTCGAGTTTCCCACACACTGAAACTACTCACAATCCTAGTCAGAATGACTCAGGATGAGTCACACAAACATAGGATCAACCCAGAATGAGTCATAGCTAGTTAGATGCTTACCAGCCTCATGGATACCTCATGTATTTCATTCCCGAACACTATCTCTGCCTCATGTCCTTATCTTGTCCTCATGTACTCCTCATGTTCATCCTCATGTACATTTCGACTCACCATGACTCCCCTTCGTCCTCTAGGGTATGATCCAGCTATCTGGGCTGTACACACATGTATTCCACATGGTAGATAAGACACAGGATATCTTAGATCTATCATACATATGTACAAAACTTAAAATAGTATATAAAGGCTCAGGTAAATGACTGGACTCCCCAGTCTTGTTCACTTGGAGTTTTCCCATTCTCCACTGTTCACTGATTCCTTGCCCTACTTGCTCTCATCTCAGACTATCAGCTCTTCAGTGAGTCTGGTCGTTTCAGGGAGCACATGGGAGGGTGATGATGTGTGAAGGCGATGGCATGCAATAGCAAGGGCAAGGGCAAGCAAGGTGGGGAATGCATGTGGGAGGGCATGTGTGGGCAAGTGAGGGATGAGGAAGTTGGCATGTTGTTGTCCTCACCCTTGTTGTAGTTGTCATCATGGTGTCAACGTCACATCATTGTTGTCTGAATGAAGGGAGTTGTAAGTGAAGGGGACACCTATGAGGGTGAGGTTGGCAGTGTGGAGGTGTGCTCAAGAAGGCTGGGTCGGTGGTTGGGTAAGACAACAATGGGTATGTTGTGCCGTTGGGTCATGATGGTGGTGTTGTTGTCACTGGCGCCAGGTTGTCAAGGTCATGGCAGCAATGGTTGCATTGATATCATTGGGTCATCGTTATATTGTTGTCACATTGCTGTTGTCATCTGAATGGAGGGTGCACAAGTGGGGTCTGGGGGCTTGCAAGACAGGGTGGATGATGCATGAGGCTGGGGGTTATGGAGTACGGGTTCAGGGTGGTGCATGGAACAGGTTAAAGCACTGTCATAGCCATCGCATCATCATTTGTGGTTGCATTGTGCTGTCTGTTCACATTGTTGTCATCATCATCACCATCATGGTGTCATTGTTATTGTGGTTTCGTCACCAGCATTGAGTTGTCATCATCATGGTGTTGTCGTCGCAGTGGTTTCATTGCTGGCATCAGGTTGCCAACAACATCATCATCACCATCACAGTGTCGGGTTGTCATCATCGCAGTGGTTTTGTTGCCAGCATCGGGTTGTCAATATCATGGTGGCAGTAGTGGCGTCATTGTTGTTGGCAGTGGCATTATTGTGTCATCCATTTGTGTCAACACTGAGACATTTATTTAATTCCTGATGAGGTGAGGGCAAGTAAGGTGAGTGATGTGGGGAGAGTGAGTAAGGTGAGTGATGTGGGGAGAGTGAGTGACAAGGGTGAGGGTGAGGGTGAGGGTGAGTAAGGTGAGTGATGTGGGGAGGGCAAGTGACAAGGGTGAGGGCGAGGGCAAGTGATGTGGGAAGGGCATGCAAGGGCGAAGGCAAGGGTGTGCAACAAGGGTGAGCGACAAGGGTGAGGGTGAGGGCAAGTAAGGTGGGGAGGGTGGGTGAGATGGGAGTGTGAGCAATGAGGGTGAGGGCAAGGGCAAGTAAGGTGGGAAGGGTAAGTGAGATGGGGAGGGCGAGTGACGAGAGCAAGGTGATGGCAATGGTGTGCGAGGATGAGGCAAGGGTGAATGAGGTGGGGAGGGCATGCAAGGGCTGGGGCAAGGGTGTGCGATGAGGGTGAGGGTGATGGCGATGGCAAGCAAGGTGGGAGGACAACATTGTGGGAGGGCATGCGATGGGATGGCATTGTCATGTCATTGGAGGTAGGCCAGTGAGGGTGAACTGGATTTAGAGAAAATTTTCAGCACACCAAAGTTGCTTACTCAATCAAATGTTCATACCACAGCCACACAAATCTGTCTTGTCTCCACCCACTTGCCCATGCACTCACTCACACACATGTTTCCCACACTTGCCATTGCCCTCACATACCATTGCCCTCACACATCGTCGCCCTTGCATACCCTTCCCACCTCGCTTGCCATTACCGTTGAATGCCATCACCCTCACATGCCAGTGCCCTACATGTTGTCACCCTCACCCTCACCCTCACATGCCATTGGAGTTCACCGTTCACACCATCACCATCACCCAAACCCATATTCCCTATCTCGAGCACTCACTGAGGCATCATTAGTACTGGCAGCATTTACGAGTACATATTGACTTGTTATTATTTACATATAAATATAATGCTTGTCCTTGTCACCCTTTTCATGCTTTCTACCCTTTTTGTGATGGTCTGCTTGTTGTGCTTATTGTTAAATGTGTGTATCCATGCTTATTCTCCTTATGTGCTTTTTTATAGTCTTGTGACCAGATGTTTTGGTCTTGACAGATTCAGGAGCTTCTGGCCAAGGCTCGGCAGCATATGACGACCAAAATGTCTGGTGACTTTTGGTCAGCAGGTATCCCATTGAGTCACACTTGTCACAAATACAGCCTAACTAGGAGAGAATTCATGACACTTAGATAGGAGAATACCATATTTGTAGTCAACCCATTGCCTTTTCCATCCATTGCCTAAAGCTCTCAAAACCCTATATACAACTCATATGACCACAGTCATTACTCAGAAACTCTCTCATGAAGAAAGCCACTGACATTCCTTAGGCAATCTGCAAAAATCTCATGATTGTGCAATCAAGACCTCACAATACAACTCAGAAAAAAATCATCAGGCACTTACAGATGAATGCACAGCACAGTGCAATCAAAAGCCTCTATATACATGGCAGCTGGATGCAGCTGAAGCATTTGACCTTGGTCTCAACTGCATAGTCATTGCAGGAACTGGTTCTGGCAAGAGTCTCCCTTTTGTGATGTCTTTGATGCTCCGGGACAATCAAAGCAAGCTATTGTTAGTCCTCTCACCTTTGAATGCACTCGAAGTTGATCAGGCAAGTGTATTCCACCTACAAACTCATGTCAAGCCCATTTACCTTGTCTTGCCAGATGGAGAGATGTTGGAGGATGGGACTGACATCAGTGGCTGTAAACCACATAATGTACACTGACAAACTCCATACAGTAAGTCCACAAAGTTGTTGTTTTGCACTCTTCAGACTCTTACTGATGTTGAAAAGGAACTGGAAATAAGAAAATATCAAATCATATTTACCTCCCCAGAAATGGCCATTTTGAACCCACAGTTCAATGGTCTTCTCTGCTTTGCAGAGTACAGCAAATACCTGCTTGGGGTGGTCATTGACGAGGCCCACTGCATCATTCAATGGGGGGAGACTTCTGACCTACCTATGGGAAGCTCAACAAGCTTTGCTCATTTGTGCCTACTCATCTTCCACTATATATCATGTCAGCAACCTTGACTCCGAGCAAGCTAATGGAGGTGCAGAGGCTACTTCATATCAATCCAGCACAGTCTTTTTACCTTAATCTTGGCAATGACCACAAAAACATTTACCATAAGGTGCACCTCATCCGAAACAGACAGGACTACACAGCCCTCAAATTTCTTTTTGCAGGGCTGACACATATCAAAAAACTGCAGCACACACTCATCTTTGTGAATAATGTCAAGGATTCACAGTTAGGCTGGCAGTGGTCTTGAAAACTCCTTCCAACTCACCTGCAAAGCTATGTGGGGTTTCTCCACTCACATCGGGCTGAGGGAGCAAAGGTTAAGAAGTTGGATATGTTCCAGAGTGGCAAACATCAAATCCTGTGGCTGACAGAGATTGGTGCAATGGTGTGGTACTAGTTGAGATATCTGGTGGCAGATTGTGCTGACCATTGGCACTCTAGGATCTGAACATACCTGACATTACATTAGCTGTACAGCTAGGCATGCCAAAATCACTCACAGTTTGGTTGCAACATGTAGGAAGAGCAGGAAGGTTGACGATGATTCAAGTGCATGCAATCTTGCTCATTGAGACATTGGCTTTGCAGCAAATTCATAGATGGGGTGCTAAAGAGAATGGTAGTTCAGACAAAGATAAGGGGGATGCAGAGACAAAGACATACCATAAGAAACTTGAACCCAACTTGAGGGAGTACATTGAGACCTCAAGTTGTTGACATGACATTGTGGACAAGTTGTTTAACAATCCACCATGAGGTAAGTGCTATGTAACTTCTGAACCCGTTCTCACACCACCAACCCTCTCTATCAGCCCCCAACCCTCTTTGCTGCAACAACTGCATGAGGCAACAAGACCAGGCCATATCCACCACCTCACCAAGCACAGACACATGTGAGAAGATGGCCATTGACTTGGACAACAGTTCAGAATCAGACCTGGATGGCATGCTGACCTGCATTCAATCAATAATATGCTGAGTCATGAGTGTTTCATTTAATTTTCACCTTATCTACTGCTCAAATATCTATATCACTCTTATGCCTAGTAGACTACTATTAAGTCCATCCAAGTACCAAGTTTCATTGGACTAGCCATAGTTCTTCAAGAGATATTAATGAATTCCTAATGGTTGATTTCATTACTACACTAGTTACAAACTGTAGATACAATTACTACTAAAATCTTGTAGATGGCACAGCTTCAGAACTGTACAGCTTAATCACATGATCATTGCCTTGCTTTAGGTGCTGCCAAAATTGCCACTTAGGCACAACATTAGTCATAATCAGAAGTTTCATAAGCCACAATCTTTCAGATTCAGCTAATTTAGACAAAGTGCTTGAATGCCTGTGAGAGCCTGGTTACCATGAATGGAAGTACAGTCATGCACAGCCTGCATAAGTCACAATGAGTCAGTATGAGTCATATCTATTGATAGACTACAGAACCCTCCAATAGCAGATTGGACTCAAACTCTTAAGACTGTTTTGAAAGCTATCATAGCCATCTGTAAAATAGCATATAAGGAGGGCAGATTTGCATGCAAGAGTCAGGATCCCCATCTCAGGTACATACCTAAAAAGATCAAATCCTCACATCAGACTCAAACAAAGAGTCCAGATAAGGGCAAACAAATAGCTCTTACATATACAGTAGCTAGAACTCAGCAGAAAACTACTATCAGATTAGGGAAACATAGCCTCTCACATCAGAAAGGCACCCCTGATTACATAATCAATGGTTACTAGGTAGCCACTGCAGTAGAAAGGCAACCGTAACCTAGACAAATCTAGCCTAGGAATATCTAGTACCTGTACTAATCTTGCATTAAATCAAGCACTCCAGTCAACCAATAAAGAGTTTATCTTCTAAACCCTATTGTGTGTG
>JBBPOB010000833.1:0-12694 GCA_038091275.1 Tylopilus subfusipes | reverse complement strand
GTTTACGTAGCACGCGCCAACCTTGCAGAATGACTGAAAAACATATACCGCCCTCTGGGGATGTAACATAATCCAACCAATCCAACTAACGAGACCCCTGTGGAATGGCCGGTCCACTATATCGCGTACTCCGACATCAGCTCTTTTAACCGTCCTTTTTCTATCCGAGGTATAAATTCTACGCTGAATGGGGCCGCACGCGATACACCAGTGTCTGTGTAATCGTTTGCGTCGACCGGTGCGTCGGGTTTCTCCACGATACGGAACGACCAGAGCAAGAGTGCAAGACTGATGAACAATGACCTGTTCGCGAAGTGTTCCCCCGGGCATACTCTATGAATGACGCCGTCTGGATCAAACCATGATTCAGAAGCGACGATTATGCCGCACCTTCTACCAAAGCCATATGGGTAGGAGTTCATGTTATTTCGGAGCCGGCCGTTGTCGTCGATCCACCGTTGGGGGTCAAATCTCTCGGGTTCGGGGAAGGCGACGGGGTCCTGAGATATAGCCCTAGGTGATCGATCACGATTTAGCATCTTTGCATGAATAAATGACGACCGTCATCACCAGTGACATCCGATTACAGTTGCACCCGCAGGAATTAATTGACCCCTCTGTGGTATTGCAGTGTTCAGCGCAGGTCTCCCGATTGAATGGATGGTAGGTAACATACCCAGACGATATCCTCCGTTGCGTGGTGTGCAACTCCTAAACGAAATCACTGTTAATCTCATGACCTGCCTATTCTAAGATACTCACCGATAGTCGCAGGAGGCCTCCACCGGAGAGCTTCCATTACATACGCAAGGACCTGAGGAAGCGACTCAAAATCTTCCCAGGTAGGTACTAATCCGAAGTTATTGGACGCTTATGAACCTCGGAACGTTTAGACTTACTTCTATCTTTTCCGGTGACCACATCCAGTTCGTCTTGAACCCGTTTTTGCGCTTCCGGATAACAGGCGGAAGCCAAAATCATCGTTGTGATGGCAATTGCAGTCTTGTCAAAAACAATGTTAGTTCAGCTACAGGTTGTGGTCAAATGTATGGGGCGCACTGTCTCCGCCCCAGCGCTGAATAGGCTTCCAGCAAGGTAAGCCATTTCATCTCTCGAGAGCCCATGTTCATTGGTATGCTCTATAAGTGTCCTCACGAGTGAATTGCCCCCTTGATTCGCGTCCTGCAGTGATGCCATCCCCGATGTAAGTCATAACCCAATCCTGCTGAATGTATTATACTTACCATTTGCGACTGAACACGGTCCATTTGGCCTCTAAAGAGTTCGATCTCAAACTTGTGATGTTGCTCCAGTTGCCGTCCATATCCAGGAACATACTTCAAGAACGGGAAACGATCCACGAGATAGGCTCCAGGACGTCCTGCACGCACAGAGAACTGCATTACTTTATGTACACGGACAACCTCTGGGTCATCGTTTGATGTTGGAGTCGACTTGCCATACACCATACGCAGAATGACCGATGCTGCGAACCTGGAAAGCGTCGTGTCAGTTCAAGTCAGTCCCTTCACCATCACAGGAGCCGAACGTGTACTCACCGTTTTGCGTGGGCCTGGTGATTCTTTGGGTCATTTAGGATATCCGTGATGAGATTCCTTGCATTTTCAAGCTGCATTTCGTGATACGCCTTCATTGCCTTGGTTTGAAGGTGGGTGTGCGCGGCTTTCCTGTACCGACGGAGTCGCTCGCCCCTACGTAGGTGCACGAATCGCATATCCTTGGATAGCAGTTCGCCAGCAGCGATCAAGCGGGGACGGTCCGCGAGCGCACTGCCTTGCTTCTCCATGATCTCATTCGCAGCCTACCTTGCCCGCATCGACGATGACAACGCAAGAGCGTCAAACAGAAGTCCAAGGTGGAACGATGTCGTAAGCACGATCAGCGCACATGATTTGATGAATGAAACTGAAATCATACATCAACACGCCCAATGATGATGGTGACACGACTACCCTGGCGTAACGTGACCACAGAGCCATACTCCGCAACCCATTCTGCGAGAGTGCGTGCGACCCTGGGAAGCAATACATCGCATCAATTGGCTAGAAGCACATATGGTCGGTCTTACTTTACGGAGGGAAACGCGTTTTCCCAGAACCATCGTGCAGGGGGACCAGGCGGAAGACGGATGCCATTCTTGGAGAACAAAGCTGCCTGATACCTCTTGTATGCAAAGATTGCGGTGGCCGCGACTACCGCGATCCCGATGAGACAGTCTGCGATGGAGGTGCTTGCGAATGTTTGCAGAGACATAAGGAGGGTCGACTTTCTGAGAGGCAGGTACGATCCAATTCCTGACCGCTTTGTTTCATGCTCAGCCTACCTCACTTGCAGTATATAAATTCGGTCCACGCCATCAACGCGGTGAAAGAGTTTGAATAGCGGTGTACCACAGGATGTGGCACATCACCGGTCACTATTGATATATTGACCCTTGGAAACGGCTTGCATTGACCGAAACGTTAAAGCCTGAATGCTTATTATGCGGAGTTGAGGGACGAAGAACGGCCTGTACAGGTCTGATAATCAGATAGCCACGCTGCGGCGGATCTATCGATCCCACATGATGAGGTAATTACAAGCGCGAAGTGGGACTGAGTTCAAACTGTTTGCTCAGCCACGGTATTCACGAAAGCTAACACTGCGTACCCCACCAGTCCGCAGGCCTCGTTCTTCCCTGCCCTTTGCTGCCAGTGGTTGATATCCACCATAATCTGTTTCTTTTTCTTTCCATGTACGACACTTTGAAACGCCATTGACGCTTAGTGTGGGAAAAGTCACCTTCCCTCATCGAGTCCAACTTGTCGCTTGGAACGGGTCTGCACTGTCCCATCAACAAATCACAGCACATCCGACGGTACGCCACCATGCCTATGGGTCGATAGCTGGTGTCAGCTTGGTATTGCTGGACCCGCCACACCTGGCTGTGTCCGCATCACACTTCCGACTACTCTCTGAACGTGAACCCTCGCGTGCGTTCACTGGGGCCGCGGTACCCCTCCCTCCCGACTCGATCGAATCAAGCGACGCTTTGCGAGCAAAGGCATGAGCCATCGCTGTACTTCTCGATCGTCCCACAGCTACACATTATCTCTAGCATCACACTGTCCAGGTCACTTTCATCACGGTCCAACTCAATTCCCGCTTCACTCTTCTCCTCGCTCTCCACCTTGCCGTCGTGATACGTCCCGCCACCAATAGCATGATAGCGGAACGCGACGCTACCATTTGACATGCCGGCCAGTTTCATCGTGCCAGCGCCAACGTGGCACGCTTTGATGACAGGCAGTACCATCCGGGATACACAACGACAGCAGGTTATACACTCTTCAGACAAACTCCAACGACCCCCAGATGACGTGTAATAATGGCCAGTATACTGCTCCGACTGCTAGCCAGACTCATCGACGTCTGGCAACAACGTTATTGCCACTGCCACTAGTATATGACATTCTTACAATCACGGATCCACCGAGCGTGCCCATTGCTACCACATCTGCGACTGCGACGGTAGGAACTGCTACAGCGACGTCATCCGTGACAGGGATTCAATCACGACCACAGGCTCTACCAGGTCTGCAATCCCGACGACAACCATCTTGATAGTAACGCTGGCGACATGACACCGACATCTCCCATACAAAAGGCTTGGCGGCTCTCGGAACACGAGTTAGTTGGGCAAGATGACCGATGTTTTATTGACAAGTTCATGGTAGGACGGATGATAGAAAGACGGTTTTTCCTAGAACCGCCACTCATCGACTCATCACTCGGCGGAAACTGAACAAGTCGCGAAGCGCCACATCTGTGGCAGATCCCGATACGGCTTGTAAAACATGCCGTCATCTCGTCGCGCCATCCAATCGCAGGGATGATGTTTTATGGCGCGCCATCCAAGTATGTATTACAGTCGTTTGTTTTTGGCACAATCACGAGGTGGAACTGCGATAGCTCTACGTTCATAAAGCTGACCTCATGGAATGGAAAGGTTTGATAAGGAAGTAGTACAAACAAGGCAAAGTAAATAAATATAAATATAAGCACAGATTCTTGCAAACGCCTGCAAGAAAGAGAACAATTCATTGGTATGATACCCTCTACTACCGTATCGGGAATATTGGCTGGTATTACGTGATCGATCAGGATGCAACACTTGCAGTGCACCTTTCCCCTACTACAGCATTTGATGCGGAGACGGACGGATTGCAGTGTCCACACACGCCATGGAACGTGCTTTTGGCCAAACCAACTGGAAAGTAGGTCGAGCATTACATCCTTCTACTCCTTTATCAGAAGTTGGAATGATTCGAATTCAGTAGAATATTTGATCACCGACGTGCACATACATATATGCACTTCATTGAACAGCTGCGCAAAGCCACCGCCGTAAGGATGGGTGAAATGCTTTATCAGATAACCATAACCGGCCTGCCGCAGTGGAGTTATTGCATTGATGGATAGAGCGGAACTCGTCCGATCCGATTGGAAACACTGGATATACTGCGGTGCGTGACAATGCCAACATGCGGTACGTACATATATCGGACATGAATATTGAACTTCGGTCGACACCTTGGCAGTGTATTTATCGGCGGCGGCTTGGCTAATTTCAAGCCATCGGCGAATCTATCATCCGCGATCCTGAAAGTCACATTTGTGGGGGGGGGGGTAGTTGTTTAACGTGCTCGCTGAGCGACTCGTGTGTCTGACACTGAAGGGGAACGCAATTAGTCGAGGTCAATCAAGGCATCGCAAATACATATCAAGAGTTTCAAGCTCCATCTAACGCTGCCGCGCATCAGCATACTCGTCGCACCCAACGAGTTACTCGCCGATTTGCTATGGATACGATCACACATACATCTTTCGTCTTTCGGGGAACATGATGGACTCGGCAGCCCGATTGGCAGCGCCTGAGCGCATGCTTCCAGAAAGGGCACAGTGCTGTGTGCGACAGATCTGAAGCTGGTGTCTAATTACGATGACCTTCTTCCCGTCCGGAATTCAGCGTCCCAGTCCTTAAGAATCCGAGTAATACCGGAGATCAAACTTTGCTAGACCGTGCGCATTTTCCGCGCACGTTTGATTCGGACAAAAACGTTTCCTTGGAATGTTCACTGCGAAGGGGGGACAAACAATAGTATAGACCAACGTATCATATTATGAATGAATGCTTGTGTATATTTTCTGTCTCACGGTGAGGCTTCTGGCGTGCTGTCTGGGAGAATCTATGGAATTCGAAATAGGGATGGTAGTAAATACACATCGTCCGCTACAAGCCCGTGACGCCCTCAAAAAGTCGAACGTTCCGAACTACACGAAACACTCCCTTGCAATCAATCAACGGGATGTATAAATCTAGACCATCGGAATCGGGCGGGTGCGCTGTACCACGGTATTCCCAGTCGTCAAGAATGATGAAGTCTCTGTTGGAGGTGGTGGCGAGGTGTTCTGATAGTACGGGGGCGATAGCACAGTCATCCCCGGTCTCATTCCCTGTGATAACATGGTCGTGCCCGTCGGAGCTGATGGAAAGATAGTGGATGGATCCGATGGGCAGCGCATGTGCATAGCGGTCATCGGGGTGTCCATACGTAGGATTGGTGACGCGTCGTTAGTATTGCGTAGGCGTCGACGTTGCCTACGTTTGTAAAGAAGGTAACCCCCAACAAGGATGAGCAGGAGACCGGCGGCGCCACCAACTGTGCCCCCAATAATTGCGCCAATGTTCGCATTGCTTCCTGAGCTGGTTGGATTTGAACTCGGATTGGAGGGCCAATAGTTGGAATGGTCTGCGAGCTAATGAGAGGAGGTTCAGTAGGTGAAATAAAGGTGGACTTACTTTGGTTGGCGTAACTTTGTGCTTGTCCTATGTCAAACAACTCGGACGGCCAGCTTGTTGCTAGGTCAACTTGTTAGGAATGAACGCATGACAAACGTATGGCTTCGTACGGTCGATGGTAGCCCAGTAAGGTATTGAAGCGTTATTCTCAAGGACATAACCCTTCGGGAACATCCTGATTGGGATGTGTCAGTAAGTGATTCAAGATGCTGAGGAGCGCGGAATGTTCACTCTTGCTTGTAGTTCGAAGGACAATTTCCCGAGAACGATGGCCAGCTACGAAACGACCGTCAAATACAAACATAAGTCGCAGAGAAAACACTGACGTCTTGATATCGCTCGTATACGCCGGGTTCTGGCAAAGCGTGCAAGCCATCATGAGGTTGTAACAAGACCAGGAGCTGTTGACACCAACCGCATGAGCCAGCATTAAAACTCATGAACTCGAGAACGCCCTACCAGTAACAAGGAGTGGCCGTTGTACCATTCGGCGAATCATACGAGTACCCAGAAGGCAGAGCAGGCTGTGTCCAAGCTGTCCAATTTCAAGCAACTAAGTGTCCCAACACAAATGCATGAAATGGAGGCAAGTACTTACTATCCCCGACGCATGCTGCGATCACATATGCGACTGCCAAACAAGGGCTTTGCTGTTCCGCGTTATTCATCCACGCATACTCGGGTTGGCACGTCGCATTCGAGACGGGGGTAAAAATGTTTGGGTGAACACCCCATACTTGACTGAGCGAGAAGACTATGGTTGTGAGAAGAGTGGGGATGCTAGAGGTCATGATTGCTCTGGTTCGGTCCCTGTCGTTCAGAGGATAACGGAGACCGTCTGAGGGTGGTCGTCACCAGAGTGAGTGGACGGCTGCGAGTGCACATGCCGGCCAGGTGTCCTGTCAGCGCTCAGCGGTGATCAACGGAACACAGACAAGATATCATATCAAGAACGCCGTCGACGCGTCGGAATCTGCCGGGAAAGGACCCCGGGTGCACCTGCGACCGGAGCGGGGAGGTAGTTGAAGACATGTACCGTGAGTTGTCGACACGCGTCACTAATTGCCACCACTTTGCAGGATCGTTCTCCTGCCCCC
This sequence comes from Tylopilus subfusipes, assembly GCA_038091275.1. Lineage (NCBI taxonomy): Eukaryota > Fungi > Basidiomycota > Agaricomycetes > Boletales > Boletaceae > Tylopilus > Tylopilus subfusipes. Next base: position 5,734 of record JBBPOB010000833.1, on the reverse strand, counting down.
ATACTCCCCCAGATCGCGTCATGGCTCGTCCTTGCACGCCCTCGCATGTGCCCTTGTGTAAGGGTCAGACCGTCTGCCGCTTAACCGCTACACTAAAAGGCGATGATACTGAGTGATTACCACTCAGCATTCCCAGACGGTACATATACTGATTATCCGGAATCAGGTAAGCCGGCATGCTTACACCTTGTCCTCGCACACACATGCCCGTGCCCACCGTCTCGCCCTCGCACGCGTTCCCCCGCGCGCTCCCACTCCCCTTATTTTGTTTCACCCACCCACCCTCGCTGGCATGCGCATGCCATTGCGGCGTCGCGTTGTCTACAGCCTTTGCAAGCATTCCTGAGGTTGTCGCTGGGCTTGCCCGTCCATTTCGAGTACCGTACAATTTCATACCTCTTGTGCGGGATCGCCTGGTAAGTAGCCAACTTGGCGAATCCTATGCATGAAACTGAGTGGTTTTCTTGCAAGTGATAGCACATAAAGGATTAGGCATCCCGGAGCGACCCGCGTTATCTTGATGATCAGCTGGCCACTCACTACTAGTAACGGCTGGCGTATCATCGTTGCTATTCACGGCCATTCCTTCTCTTCCCTAAAGGAATGGTCAAATCATAGTCGACACGTTCATGATCACGGGGTTGTGCTTCGCGTGGGCGGCGAATTATAGACACTGCGGCCAGGTCTAGTAGCATGTCACAACCTTCCGAGTCGCTCCGCAGCATTAGTACGCCTTTCATCCTAGTCTCCTCGAGGCTTTAATCCTCGAGAATTGTGTCTTCTTTTCGTCGTTCCTCTCCCACGACCTCAGCCATTTGTCAGTCTGATCACCACACCATGTCAACGACTCTGGATTGCTTGGGATGGATGCAAAACCAGAACGACCAAAATCCTTGCACGACTGCACAGGAAGTTGGCCAACTTTGCAACGCAGGATGTAAGTGAAATTTCAGTTGCTCTAGTATACACCACAGGCTGCTTGTTTATGCTCTCTCATTATACTAGACACCGTGTCTCTGATCAATTTCCAAGAAAGTAATTACGTCCCTAACGCTACCACGGCTAACGATTGCACCTGGTGAGTCACCCGTAACCCAGTATCTGCAAGGGTGCTCATACCAGATAGTTCTTGGTCGATCTACAATCTCATGAGTGCTTGCTCCTATTGCGCTGGACAACGTCACTACACAAGGTCTGTCGGTTCACTATGTATGAATATTTATCTCATAGCGCCATAGTTGGAATACATGGATCGCCGACTGTGGGAGTCATGCATCGAACACATCGTATGCGGGTCTTGAGTTTGAAATCACTGAAATCTTGACGATCGGCACTTACAGGTACCTTCCATCTGGACTCACCATCTCGCAAGGAATCCCGTACTGGGCTGCCACAAAACGTGGGGGTTTCGCTGAGCCGTAGTCATGCGCGTCTCATGCTTCCCCCCCTAGCTTCCACTTGGGAAAATGCAGTATTCAACGTGACACAGGCAGCAGATATAGCAGCAGCAGGTAGCTACCTCCGACTCGGCGCGGACTCGACTTCTCATCACCCCTACTAGCTCATCCAGATGTGACTGGTGGTCCCCTCCCGACATCCACACCCATTCCGACAGTTTCCACTGCATCACACGTGTCAGTTGGGGCAATAATTGCTGGCGTGATAGGAGCTCTTGCAATCATTATCATCGGAGGATCGATCGTCCTCTGTGCTGTGCGTCGTCGCCGACGCCAAAGAACGCACGGAACGCCGCTTGGAGTTCCATCCTTCAACGCCCCCCAGCCACTCACGCCCTCTATTCGTGGCGTGACCTCAGTGCAGCCCTACCAATACGGGTACGCATACGCGTCACCCGGACCCGTCTCTCGTCTCACATCCCCTGTCCATTCCATGACGAGTCTAGCACTGACGTCGCCACTCCCTTCGCCTGTTTCATCCGGTTTCCCTTCGCACACGTATACCGTGGTGCAGCCCCTCTCGGATGCCGGAGACATGATCTCACCCTTCCTCGCCACGTATTCTGCACACCGGACAAACCCATCAAAGACGACAGGTAAAGCTGCCGAAGCCCTTTCGGAGCGTGCAAGGGCTCCCGGCGCTGGACGACGCACGCGACTGAATCCACCACCGTACTCGGCTTCTGTAGAACCTGCCGCTGGTGAACCGTCCGAGGCAGCGGCAGCAGCGGTGACCGCGGCACGGTGGAACGCATCGACGACGAAGAACTTGGAGAAGAGGCGAAATGACAGCGCCACGTCGGCGCAGACGATACGCTCGGGACATTCGCGGACGTCGACGAAGGAGAGTGTGACTACTGTCCGTGCCGGTCCGTTAGTGGAGCAGAGTCGACTGCGCGCCGCGACGCTGGGTAATGCAACAGTGCAGCCTGAGAGCATGGAGAGCGCGGGAGGTCACGCTGGTGGTGTGGGGAGGTGACGGCGGCAGTCGCGGACTCGGAGGCATTGTGGAGACAAGACGTGATGAGAAAGCAGGTGTATCTGGCCAACGCCGTCCGCCTGTGGTCTGACATGGTTTGTGCCATTATGCCAGCTGGGGAGACAGGGGGGTTGGGTGTTCTGTTCTGTAGTGTAGGTTTGGACGCTATATTTAACTTATGTTGTACTCATGTCTTAAACCGAGGATCATGCCTCCAACGAGAACAGCGATGAGCGACGATCCTTATGATTCTTACAATCTTTCAGAAGGATATCGTCCCTCTGAGGTCACCACGGGAGACAGTTCAGAGAGACATATGATCCCATATTGATCCCATACTGCGTGGCTTCTGGGCAAGAACTTGGGCTTGTATGCCCCGATTCTTTCATGGCTTCACGTTTCTCCTATGATCACTGGCACCAGGGTTACTATCACTCACACCCTATATATGCCATTTAAAGTCTTCGAGGGGTAAACGATCTCAACACCCACGTTTGCTACGCTGGACCCATCTCACTGGGTCGTTATCAGTCCCAGGGATGGCATGGGAATAGTAAGGGGGCTTAAGTTCGCGGACCGCACCCGGGCCCCCTACAAAAAAAAAGTAACTTACTGCTCTGTTCTCCGAGATCGAAGTAGAATGTGTCGGTGGTAACGAAGCTTGCACGTGCCTATCGTCGGTCATCCCACCTGTCGATCGGATTCAAGGCTGCTGGTGGTTCTCGCAAGCGGGCGGCCGGATGGCAAGTAGTTGTCTGGTGCCTTGTATCCATTGCATCAAAAATCAATGCGTCCCATCCCCAGCACCCGATCTACAACACAACATCCACGCAGGCAACGTAAACGTGACAGTAACCTTTCCAGATCCTGATCGACCCTGGTCCCCCCGTGAGTCCAATAACATACTAGTGAGTGAAACAAAGTATGCGCACCGGTGCGCTGACGCCCCCAGCCGAGGGCTCCGATGTATCGTTCACACGTTGCGACTGACAGGAAACGAATTGTCATGACAAGGACTTCCGTCACTGGAAAAGACATACGGGGCCTACTTGCGCTGGGGCTGCCGCACCCCGTCCACTGTCACTGCGGGAAACATTGCTAGGTTGGGTAGCGTCTCTTGCAACCTGACGCTGAGATGTGTATTGGACACAACCAGATGCAGCTTTGCCCATCAAGAACACTCACTGGTATTTGCCTGCGATCGGTCACACTCGACGGCACCACATGCGTGCCAGTGGCATTCACTCTCGATTGTGAACTAGCCCGAGGATTGGCTGGGCCGGGCTGACGTGTCTCAGGCTGCCTAGCAGGTTGATCGGGATTATCCACACCCGGGCTCTCGTTTACCCTTGTCTGTAGCAATCACAGAGTGAAAGAGTCAATGCGACGCCACCGGGGATACGATAACAAAATCGCACTGGTAGTCTGTCGCTGGGGGCGCTCGAGGACGAAGGTTGCTCGTTCTGTCGTCCTTTGTCGCGAGTTGACGACTGGAAATAATTCGTCATTGTGAAGATTATTGTTCACCACACACAATCCGTACCTTAATGTGAGACTTGCAATCAATGATGGTTATCTCACTTGTTCCTCCAATTGCGAGAAACTGATGATCCGGGGAGACTGCGATGGAATGTATTTTTTCAGTGTGTTGGAGGAGAGCGCCATCGATATGGTTGTATTGCGGCTTGCGCGTGGCGGACTCGGACAAGGCCCAAAACGTGATATTACGGCGTGACGGACATACGGCGTATTTCCCTGGACCGTGCTGCAGGAAGGCAATGCCACCTGGCAAATAGTCCTTGACGTTGGTAATTAGGAAATTGGTAATTAGGAAATCTTTGGGTTTATTCGGGAACGGGAATTCAATTCTCTTGATTTTACCGTCAGATATGACAACATCAGGACCAGCACCCTAGCGCTATAAGGCCTTATAATACATTATAATCGATTTTTTGAAAATGATAAGTTAATTATAACCACTTGTAATACCTTACATGGGATTATAACGCTAGGGTGTTGGTCCTGATGAACCAGCTGTTCGTTTGACCAGAGGAGACCGGTATTGTAGAACGAGGTTACTTTCACCGCGATGACCGCGAACAGCTCGAGGGCGTTATCATTGGCTTCGTAGACTCGAACGGAGTTTTCGGTGGCTGTTGCGATTTGATTGCCTTGCGGAGAGTATCTCGCTGCTATGACACTACCATCGTGGCAGAGTGGACCAACGACTCGCCGGAAAGAGTTGATGTCCCAGACGGACGCCGTGCGATTCTCCGATGCTATGATGATTCGAGCCGAGTCGGGAGAGAAATCGACTCCATGAATGCGGCTGCTGTCCTCCCTGCGCGAGATGACCTTTGTGTGTGTGTCTGCGTTCCACACAAACACGTCTCCCCAGAATGTCCCCGCCGCGATCCATCTACCATTCTCTGAGATAGCGAGACACTGGACAGTCCCCGCTGCCAATTTTATTGGTTTGGTATCTTTCAGTCGCCACACTTGAACCCCCTCCTGGTCACCGCTCAAGAGATACTCGCCGTTCGCTGAATATGTCATCGCCAATACGGGACTATTACCAGTGTTGATTTTAACTGGATTAAGGGATTCTTATCTAACGATCAATATCAACGCAATATCAATCTATCAGTACGCACTGGTCATTTTCACCTCATTGGTCGTTTCCACCGATGAGGACATCAGAGGTACGGGTTCGAGATACGCAGCGTAGCAGAGCCGGCAATGGTGGGAACGAACAAGCTGTGGCTGGCCCCAAGATCCTTGATGCGGACTCTCTTCTTGCACCGCCCCCACTCTGCCTTATAAGCATGTTCGGCGCTCGCTCACGGCAAGCCGCTGGCGCGGTGTCTCGGTCTCCGATTGGCGCACCCAACTCTCCACGAACGCCGCGGCACGAAAATTCATGAGCAACTGCGAAGGCGCCATATCGTCAGTCGATCATGATATAATTCATCAAGGGTAAAATTACCTGCCTGATTGACGGATCCGAGAGTGACAGCGTGGCACTGCTGGCACGAACTTGAAAGCAGACAACAGTGGTGGCAAATCGCATGGATTTGGCGTCGATGTCGCGGTCGAGCGGCGAGCCTTCTGCGTGAATGGAGGACGCCCTCGTCCAAATCAGGTTGCCAAGATTGAGGAATCCGTACCCTCCGAAATATATACGTACATAAGCCATCTTCCGCGGATAGACACACCGTCTCACTTCGTCCGAGAGCAGCAGTCGCGTACTACTAGGCGAGGAATAGGGTGTCGTGGAAACCGACCCCTGCCCCTGGCC
>JBBPOB010000832.1:0-12695 GCA_038091275.1 Tylopilus subfusipes | reverse complement strand
CATCAAACCTTATCCAAAAACCTTAATCCTTGCACCAATAGAAAGCCAAGAGTAAGTACTGTATTTCATACACTCATAGTTTAGGGTTATAGTTAGGTGGTATTGGGGAATATCACATTTAGTGAAAAATGTCCAAACATGCGGTCAGTTTTTTGAGCCACTGTATGTTTCTCCTAATCCTTAGTAGTTACTTCACTTTTTGTACACTTTACTTACCTTCCTTACAGTATATGGTAACACCGAACTTGAGTTCAACTGCCAAGCATATGTTTGACTTTCCCACGCTCCACCGAACATTCACACGGTTAGGAAATGACTTAGAATAATTCACAACAAATCATCCCTCATATAGGATCAACCTGGAATATGTCATAGCTAGTCATATGCTTATCAGCCTCATGGAAACCTCATGTATTTCATATCTAGAGACTATCTCTGCCTCATGCCCCTATCTCGTCCTCATGTACTCCTCATGTTTGTCCTCATATACATTCTGACTCACCATGACTCCCCTCCATCCTCTAGGATATGATCCAGCTATCTGGGCTGTACACATATGTATTCCTCATGGTAGATAAGACACAGGATATCTTAAATCTACCATACACATGTACAAACCTTAGAATAGTATATAAAGGCTCAGATGAATGACTGAACTCCCCAGTCTTGTTCACTTGAAGATTTCCTATTCTTCACTGTCCACTAATTCCTTGCCCTGCTTGCTCTCATCTCAGACTATCAGCTCTTCAGTGAGTCTGGTTGTTTCATCTTGTGCCTTCTTGGTGTGGTGGCCAGGGCCATTGGGGGACTTTGCAGTGTGCTTGCAAGGGGCTCCCATTAACCCATCCTCAAGTGCTGCCTTCACACGGTCTGTCATTCTAGGGATCTGCTTGCCTGTTCCAAATGGGTTTTCTGACATGGTGGAAAAGTGGTTGGAGTGGGAATTGGTGGATCTTGATGCCCAAGATTGTCCTGTCCTTTTTTTGTGTCAAAATTAGGTTTGACAGGTACTGTACAGTTATGTCAAATTAGTATTGTGTCACCACTGTATCTGAGACATGTTTGGTTACTGAAAATGGGTAGACCCCCAGGGTGGGTATGGGTGGGGGTCTTGGGTGACACAACACAGTACCCCCACCCATACCCACCTAGTACCCCAACCCATGACCCCTGTGAGTTACCCATACCCATGAGCAACCCTAACTGGTATGCCTGTATCATTGGAATCTTTCACCTCAATGTTTGCTATAAAGGACAAATTAGACAAATGAACATTCTCTGGGTACGATGGTTTGCGTGCAGCATGGACATGACATCTATCTGGGCAGTGAAATGCCTTCTGCACATTGGATTCTATGAGAGCAGTGATCCATCTGCATTTGGGCTTCTGGATCCCAAGTTGATCATTTGTGGTGTTTATCTCATCCTGGCATTCATGTATGGACAGTCCTCTGCACTGCTGCCAGAAGATTCAATTGCTTGTCAACCATCAGACAATGGCAAGGATTGGGAATGGTTCTATGTCAACATGTAAGTACAGAAAATACCCAGTTGAAGCACCACCTAAAAATCATATACAGCTTCACTGATAGAGATATGTTCATGCACTTTCGTGGTGGAGCTGCTGGCCACAAGGCAACATGAGAGGAAACCCAATGTCTCCTTGATGACCGTGATAAGCTTGACTTAGTCCCATTTGAGCTGGAGAGCGAGTAGAATTGGAACAATGAATAAGATGTAGAGATGGGTACCAAGCAGGCAGACGATGGCAAGACAGAAGGGAATGACAGTACTGAAGAAGTGGTCAATGAAGACAAAGAAGATGGTAGTGATGAGGGTGATGATGATGAAAGTGAAGGGGGTGACAATGACAACAACTCCACTCCACTGGTGGACAATGAACTTCTGGACGAGATGGATGAGTTCAGCTACACTGAGTTGGATCAGGTCAATGATGACAACGATGAGCCATGGGAGGATGATCACCTAGGTGAAGATGGATTGGGTGCAGAGGACAGTGAGAACATGGAGTGGGAGGTAGAAGATGAAGATCTTGCCCATACATACCTGTAATAATGAACACAGCCTGTACTCTAAGGGTCCCTTACAAGGTCTTGCAAGGTCTTGCATGGCCTTGGTTTATGCTTGCAAGGTGGTGGTAGTGGTGGACACATTTGGTTCTGAACATCAGTTTGAACCAAACTTTTTATGAACTGAACACTAAGTTTGTTCAACATTCAGCAGCAATGTCAAACTGAACCCTTTATTCGGTTCACATTCACCTCTCCCCCGAACTTATCTGGTCAGTTCAGAATGCATTCGAACACATTTGAACCTGTTGTACCAGCCTTGCGACCCACAGAGTGGCGGAATTGCATAGCCACAGTTTGAAAGGCCACATTTACCTTCGAAATTTGCAGTGGTTATGCACCAACATCATAATGCAGATCATCTATCGCTCTCAGAACCTGGCCCAAGTCTGTCTCATATATCCATCAAAGTCCTGCTCTTGTCCATGTTTGTCCAAATCCAGAAAGCTGTGGAGACATCTAAGAGGGCTTGACTAGAAGTAGTGTCTTTTGATGTGCTTCCAACTTGCATTCTGTAAATGATTCCCACAACTGTTGGCATAGTGAGTGTAGTGCACACTGAGGATCTCTAGAAGGTGATATATTAAGGTGAGCCCCAGAATTCCCCAATCTATTCTTGTCACCATGTTGAACAAGCACGAACCCAGTGCTATCACCAGCTGTGCTGTTGGTCACAATGGCCAATTACTCGACGCCAGTCAGATCCAATGGTTTCATGATGCTGATGACAGTACACCTCTTCTTTGGGCTCCAACCCTCTCATCTGATCCTTCTCCCATCAAACTCTGTATCCCTGCATGTGTCCCATTTGCAGCCCAGGTTGCTGGTCAACGTTGCACAGAGCATGCTTGCCCAATTGAGTGTTGCAATACTGTTCGTGTCAGAAAGCACAGGACATCCTCCGCTGGGCTCAGCAGTTAAGATGATTCAGTCTTTCAGGATCACTTTCATGCCAATGTCCATGATCGTGATGACATGGATGACTTTCCAATGGACACTGACACTGTGTCAGATGGTGTTGCCATCACTGATATGACAGATGATGACAATGCAAGCAATCAGATGTCAGCTACAGTGCTGGGTGACACTGATCATGCGGTGAGTCTCAGAAGTCGTTCATCACTGGTCCATCTAATAACTGGTGAATTTCAAAAGGCTATGGTTCGTCCCAAGAGTGATCATACTGCAGATATCCACACCATATTCATGGAGGGTGAAAAAGGACATCTGTGTAGTGTGTGCAAGTGAGTGGATGCAGAAATTGGTCTTGATGTTTGCATGGCTAATTCATGCCTAAGAGCAAATGGTGTTACAGATAAGCGCTGCCTCCTTACTGGAAGTGTTACCAGCTTACAGCTTCACATCACATGGTTTATCAGATATATTGATCAGTCAAAGGAAGCTAATTGTGATCGGTTTACATGGACAGGCACAAAGACCATGTTGCTATCTACAAGGATTGTTGCAAAAAGGCAGGGGTGCCTGTTAACCCTCATACCTTACCAAAAGATGATAAATTGTATGTAGTATTTTCCATTCCACTGACATGCTGTACTGATCCTGTTCTAGAAATGGCCAAACAACCCTTGATACTCACGTTGTATCACAACCATGAGTCCCCACTTTCACAACTGCTGGACTGCTGGACTATATTGTTGAACTGATTGTTACTGAGGATGATGTGGGTTTTTTTTACATGCCGTATTGATTTTAATAATCTCATGTGATTTCTAGGCTTTTCTTCTTGTCGACAAAGCACCATTTCATTGCTTGTTGCAGTACATGTGACCTGATCTGGTCGAGAAGGACATTCCACACCGTAAGAAGGTTCAAAGTGAAATCCTTCAGAGAGCCAAGCTTGTTGAGTCCCGCATCAAAGAGTGGTTTCAGGTAAGCACTGCATGGTTCACTGTACACATCTGAGCACCCCACCTAGATGGTTAAGGGACTTATTTCATTTACGTTCAATACATGGACAAGTAATGCACAAGATCCATATCTGTCTGTTACTGGGCACTATATATCAACCTCAGATCCCCAGTAGTGGAAGCTCTGTACAGAGCAACTTGCATTTGCACTGATTGATGGGAATCATTCAGGTTCCAATGTTGCTAGACTCATCTCACATGTCATTAATCAATACAATATCAGTAAAAAGGTAGATCTTTTTTGTGTCCCTGAACAGATACTTATAATGTCAATATAATCCACAGATTGGATGGTTCACTGCAGATAATGCAATGAACAATGATACTGCAATCCGGTCATTGGTGGAGAATATTCCAGAGGCTGAGATTGTCGACTATAGAGAGCAGTGCATACGGTGCATGGAGCATGCACTACATCTTTCTGCCAAGCATTTTGTAGACAATATCTTGCTGACTTCAAGCTCTCAACTCAGCAAGAAGTTGCAGGCTGCAGCCAAAACAATCAAGAATGTGCAGCATTCTGGCAGAGTTGACCTAGATGAATTGAATGAGACATGCGATCAGTCTGGTGAATCTGAGGACGAGGACTTTGATGTTGCAGATGTACTTGGTAAAGCTCTGGCATTAATAATGCAGGTATGATCATCATCATTGTAGTCGATATGGAACTGGGACTAAATGCCAATGAGTCAAGATCTGCAAGTCTCCTCAAGCTCAAGAAGTGAATGTACCTGAACTTGAGTTGCTGCAATGAGTCTGTACTTGCTGGGCCTCATTACATTCTTGTCTAAAACGGTTGTTGAACCTTCACAAGGTAAGCGGTTAGCATTTTGTCTGTCCTTTATTCACCCAAAGAATGGACAGGCTGTCATCTGCTTTGTCAAGGAAGCTGATGACAGTGATAAGATCCCAGCCCTTAAATGGAAACAATATGCTGACTATAAGCTCTCATCAACTGAATGGGAGCATCTTGAATGAATACATCAAGTTCTACAGGTTAGTATGGGATACTCACAATGTTGTAAGCTAATAATATACATGGCTATCCAGCAACCGGCCTCAGCAACTCAAAGTTTCTCGACAACAGACCAACCATCACTGTCATGCTCTATTCCAGTTCTTGAGTGTCTTCTACAAAGTTGGGAGGAATTACAGAATGATCCAGATTATAATAGCCTCTCCGAACACCTTCAGGCTGGGCTTGACAACCTCAGTAAATGGTATTGACACACTGACGAGTCAGTTGCATATTTTATTACCATGGGTAGCATGTCTTCATTTTTCTGTGCAAGATGGTAATATTGACACTACACAACTTGTACTAGTCCTGGACCCTGCAATCAAGCTTGTATATGTCCAGAAGAAGTGGGGAATGAAGGATTATGAAGTCAGCCTGAAGAAACTAGAGTCAGTAGTATGTTCATTCTATTCCACTCAAGCTGATTTTATAAGTTGCTGACGTATGAAAGTTTGACTGGTACTATTGTATGTAAGACCTTCAGAATCAGTTGCCCATCTGTCAAAACCAGGTTAGTCCTACTAGTTGTACTTGCTACATGTTATGACTGGGATGCCCTCTTAGAGCAATCTGTCTTGGGATCTGTGCAATATGGCCATGCTTGGATGCAACAAGTGATCCATGCAGAGAAGCAAGCACTTGAACGTGCTGTCAATCCACATGCTGAACTGAGTTCATATTTGACAAGCCCACTCGAAGAGGATATTGGTGACATTATGCAATGGTGGGGGGTAAGTAGTCTTGTCTGTGTCCTTATGCTCAAGTCAGTCAATGATTGTTCTCAGTGGCACTCAAGCCAGTATCCCACTCTTTCCCGTATGGCTTGTGATTACCTGGCCATTCCAGGATCTGCAACCCCCTCAGAGCAAGCCTTCTCATCTGGTGGACTCACTAGAACTTCACGCCATAACCACATAGCTCCTGATATGTTTGAAGCCCTACAGCTGCTGAAGGGTGGTTACCGGAATGAACACATTCAGACTGTGGTGGAAGTGGAGTTGCATGCTCAGAAAGCAAATCTCGTTGGTCAATTCACACAGGATAACGACTCAAATGTAATGGTAGAGTAGGACCCATTGTAATCACATTAGCAAATCCTTTGATCACTTTATGGCACTTTATGGGAGTTTTACATGCACTTTCATAGTCATGCACTTAAAGTAAACTACTACTTTCAAAGTAGATCCCACATCTTTAAAGTAGCTTTATGGCTGCTTTCACACACTTTGCAGCTTACCAATTTTAGATCTTTCGTGTGCTTTCAGCTTACCAGCTTTCAAACCCTCAACCACACTTTACAACTTGACTGACTGAAATGAAAATGAATACTCTGATATTTGAGACAATGAGCTACTGCCAGATCAGCAGTGGGGAGGATTAAGGAAAAGGGGCAAGGGGCAAAAATGGTAGCACGAGACAGGAAAAAAAAGGTAGGCAGTGGTGTAGATGGTCCATCATAGTCCAAAAGGAAAACAGGGGTAGTAGAGGCACAAGCATGAAGGTGACAAGGAAAAAATTAGGCAGCAGTGTAGATGGACCATTGTAGGTTGAAAGGAAATGGGGGTGGTCAAAACACATATTGGGAGGATCTGAGTGGTGAAGTTAGCAATGTGCAATAATCAAGAAGTAGGACAGAAAGCTTGATTGGTGATGCGAGAATGGCAGCAGTAGAACTGGCGAGAAAGGTCCTATATAAAACATATTAGTATACTCTAAAAATGATGTGGTTACTCACAAATTCAAGTATATTCGTCCTCAGAGTCTTCCATGTTCTTGCCATTAGCATCTGGATCCAACTCATAGGCAACGAGTTTTGCTTGCTGGTCAGAAAAGGAATTTTCGCTAGTCATCGCTTTGCCAGCTTGTTTGTTGAATGTGGTGGGAGCACGTGGTGTAGCTTTGTTTTTCATGAGGGTCTCAATTCCAACAGTGTTTATGAGTTGTAAGGCACGCTTGATCTGTTTGAGATACCAGGTAAGTATTGAGAAATGTATGGAAACAGGAAAGAATACTGCTGCACCACACAGACCCAATACTCCTTTGATGCCACTATATGCGAGATTGGTCATATCAAGGCTGTCAACATGGAGAAAACCTTTGATAGAAGGGATATATGTTGTTGCGAGCAAATGGAGGACAAAGTGAGAAAGAAAGGCTTTCTCGGAATCACCAGACCTGAGATCATTATAGAGAAAACTATTGTCCTGGAGAAGTTCATTCAATTTGGCTGTGATATCTTCCTTCGACTTCGAGGCCATAAAGAAGCTCATGCACAGTGTGATTGCTGCCGAGCCCACACCGTGTCTCCAGTTACAGAGGTGTTGGTAGGCCTATCAAAATGGATCAGCTATGAAACTTACGTCAACAGAACACGCACCACTCCAATGCACTTGTTCGCTGAGGTGAGCTGACAAGTGAAGATGTCTAAGTCCGGGAATATCATGGGGATGACAATTATCAGGATGCTAGCTACCCTGTCTTTCAGGGTGCTCCAAATATTAGTTTGGGCTCCAGCCCAGAGACAGAGAGTGGGAAGAATCTTAGATTTCCAATCATCCTGCCAAGGATCTTTCTTGAACCAATCCGGGTTGGTAGTGGTCTTGTAGCTGAGGTCCATCATGATGGCAGTGTTGAGGGCCTGCACATTCGTCAACTGTCCGCTGGAATGGACATTGGCCGGTTCAACTTTGACTTTTTTGGATGTTGACTTGTTGGTTGCTGTTAGTAGGCCCATTACTGTGGTCTGATATGGACTTAATTGGTGTTGACATCGTGTGAACAGTGTCTGTAGTCTCACCTGGCTTGTTAAACATACCGCACTCCGTGCATTCTGCAATTCTTCCCCCATTTCCACATCAATGGCATGGCACTCAGCAGTCCTCATCGCGGCCTCCTCATCACAGTCTTCAGCCTCAGATGAGGCATACCTGTCCTCCACTGATCACTTCCTTTTGAGGGACTTGGAGTGATTGTTGGCCCAAGGGGGCAGCTGGTTTTCCATGTCAGCTTCAAAGGACTGATTGTTGACCCATGGCAGTACCTGGCTCTCAGGATCAAGATCGATTTCATTGGGGGAATCATTGGTATCATGCAGCACCTGGCTTTCATGGTCCTCCTCAAGGTCGCTGGTGATGGTGATGGTGTTCTGTGTCAAGCATCATGTGAGTGATCTGCTATGTTTCTGGACAATGTACTGTTTTTTTTTTGTTGAGCAAAGCGGCTGTTCTTTCCATTTCATTGTCCAGGTTGTCACCAAAGCCACCCACTAAACCATCTGTGCCATCAGGTATGGGGTTCTCTAGGTCGTCCAAAGCGTCGTTGACCATTGTATCTTCAGTTCCACCATTGGAAGAGATGCCTTCAGTGGACGGGGGGCCTAACGCGTTACTAACCACCAAAGTCTTTGAGTTGTTGGTGGCAGACAACGTGCTCACAGGTACTAGTAGCGATCCCTTCAAGTTCTTGTTCTGGTCCGTGTCAGCACTCCTAGTAGATTTGTTAACTAACACTGCCCAATTCTTGATTCTACCAGCCAATGCGCTCTTGGTCGAACTGGATGATTTGAGGTTGAGAAAAAACAGTGTCACCTCTGTCAGCAATAACATCTTGCATAAGTGAGTGAAAGAGAGCGTTATTTGATGTACCTAATGGTAGGTTTTCCACAGTTCATGCCACGTGTTGATAGGCGGTCCAAGTCCTTTCCCACTGTCTCCACCTTCTGCTGAGTCTTGACAGCACCTCGGATTGCCTCGTGCAGGACCATTTTCTTCTTGACTGACTGCTTGCCTTCAGCAGCATTGCTACTATGTTTCGTTTGCCCATTGTCCTGCTGTTTAGCTAGCCCATCAACATGGTGAGTTTGGTTGTTTATTGACACAAGGCATGCAACTCACCATTCACTGATGACGAAAGCATGGTACCTTCAAGTTGGATGTCTACCATTTCTGTACTTTCACTCAGCTGTGAGCCTAATCAATTGGTAAGTTTAGTCCTCTTCATCACAATGAAAGAAGCCCTACCTTTTGGCAGGCTCTCCACATTTGTAGCTCCCTGGCTTTTGACAGTTTTGGGGCGCGGGCATGGACGAGGGCGCACAGGCTTCACTGGGGCAATGGCAGCAACTTGGTCAGTCTCCATTTGCTTCTCAAGCCTACCCATTTGTTCAATTGCTGCCTTTATCTTCGTAGCTTTTGCAGCATGTTGGTTGGCGAGCCTTTGTTCATCAGCCCACTTCTCTGCTAATGTCCTTCTCTTAGCAGGAAGGTCAGGCAGCCCAACACACTTGTTTGCATTGGTCATGTGTGTTCTACGAGGTGAAGTTGACTGTGTCATATTAGAAGACATGTTCTGACGACAGAAAATAGATGCAGGAATGGTGTTGGTTGAAAATGCCAGCATCCAACTTTGCCAATTTCACCCTAATATATGTAAGTTTCCCTTACCCAACCCAAGCAAACACCCCAGCATAACTTTGCTGGCACCACAGCCCTCTTTCGTACCAATACTATCATGGAGCCCTCCCAAGCAACTTTGTTAATACTTCCTTGTTCCAAGTGCCGCCGCTGGTTCAAGAATAAGTTGGGGTTAACACAACATCTTAATGCCAGACATCTGGTATTAGCTCGCCCCCCGAGTCTAACCGACGAACAACGAAGCAGATTCAATGGAGAAACTGAGGTGCATGGTGTTGATAGGTTTCCTCCCAGGTCATCACCTGTATCTGGCATTGAACCCGAGTTTTTTCCACCTGCACCTGATGTCGATGCTGAGTTTTTTGACCTGGGCAAAAAATTGTATCGGAACTACCATAAACTATTGAATGGTGAGTGCCATCTAGCCACTACCATGTATACTACCATCTGACGAGCAATGATCCTTGCAGGTCGTCCATGTGATGCACAAGGGGCCTTTTTGCCTGAAGGTGTCCCTCCTCCTCCTCTTCAAGAAAAGGCAGCTGATGACTGGTCGCCCTTTGAGGGCCAGCTAGAGTTCGAACTAGCAGATTTCCTCTATACCCAATGTCAAATGCCTGGCATGCAGATTGACGCACTTCTTGATATCTGGGCTGCATCTTTAATCGAGACAGGCAGTCGGGTGCTGTTCTCACACAATGGAAGCACTTGCATACCTGACCACAAAGATGTTTACCACGCAATCGATTGCATCAAGCTTGGAGATGTGAAATGGGATAATTTCACAGTACAGTACACCGGTGATCGCCCAGCCAATGGTGCACCACCCTGGATGGACGACAAATATGAAGTCTATTTCCACAACCCATGTAAAGTGGTACAGAACATCCTAGGCAACCCTGATTTTTCCAGAGAAATGAACTATAGTCCATATCACGAGTTTATTTTGGCTACCAATGAGCGCCAATGGTGCGATTTCATGTCTGGCGACTGGGCATGAAATCAAGCAGTATGTCATTATGTCATTTCTTGCTGATAAACTACTCATTTGAAACAGGACATAATTGCACAAGATACTATGACACATGGATCAGTATTTGTGCCAGTCATCCTCAGTAGTGACAAGACCATGGTCTCTGTAGCAACCGGTCAAAATGACTTCTATCCACTCTATTTGTCTGTTGGAAATGTTCACAACAACATGTGACATGCATATAGGAATATGTTAGTACTCGTTGGTTTCTTAGCCATGCTCAAAAGTATGTATTTCTCTTTTTTTTTTTTTGGTATCGGTATTGTCATTAATAATATATTTGTAGCAACAAAAGTACATGCGAAGACAAATGAGTTCCGTCAATTTCGTCGCCAGTTGTTTCATTCATCATTATTGCTCATCCTTCAGTCTTTAAAACTGTTCATGATGATTCTGGACATTGTGCGTTTTGGGGATGATCACTACCACCATGTTATCTATGGACTTGGCCCTTATATTGCCAATTACGAGGAGCAAGTTCTCCTCACATGTATAGTATGTGGTTGGTGTGCGAAGTAAGTCAATCGAGATTTATTTCGAATTTAATGGACCTGAAGTTTTTCAATAGATGTCTTGCCATATAGCAAGACCTCAATGCCAAAGCACTGTATTGCTGCCAGGAACATACAGAGTCACTGATCACTCAACTTTCCGAGTGGTTTGGACTGGGTTGCCTTTGGGATGAGTATGGCATTGTGGGCGAACTAGTGGTATGTAACGTTACACTCTAATTATAGGTATACTTATAGATACATTGTATAGCCCTTCACAAATGACTTTCCTCATGCCGACATCTATGAATTGTTAGCACTGGATCTTTTGCACCAGATTATTAAAGGTGCCTTCAAGGATCACTTTGTGGAATGGGTCGAGTGATATATTCATGCAACGTATGGTGCAGAGGCCGATGCTATTTTAGATGACATAGACCACCGGTAGGTTTAGCTTTGGGCCATTTCAACTCATGCTCACAACAGTACATTTTAGAATTGTGGCGATGGCACCTTTCTCTGGCTTAAGGCAATTTCCACAAGGATATCACTTCAAACAATGGACCAGCAATGATTCGAAGGCATTGATGAAGGTGATGACATATTTATGGTCCCATTTGGAAGTAATATACTTACTCCTATTAGGTTTACCTTCCAGCAATCGAGGGTCATGTTCCATGCGACATAGTACGGGCGCTGCATGCCCTTCTTGAATTCTGTTATCTCGTGCGTCGCAATACAATCACCAATACAACACTAGCCTTGATCAATGATGCACTGGAGTGCTACCACCACTACCATGAAGTTTTTTACCCAGACATTGTGTCTACTTTCTTGATTCCTCGGCAACACACAATGACGCACTATCCTGATCTCATATGTCTCTTTGGCACTCCGAATGGATTGTGTTCCTCCATTACAGAGTTGAAGCACATCAAAGCGGTCAAGCAGCCATATAGACAATCGAACCACCATAATCCTCTTGGACAAATGCTGATGACCAACCAATGGCTGGATAAGTTGGCATGGTGTCATGTTGACTTCAATTAGCAGGGGATGCTTGACAGAACATGTGTCTCTCACATTCTACAGGTTTTAGGTAGATAATAGCTTCTCCTTGTGTTTATTTGCTGATATCAGGCTTGCAGTGCATGCAAATCAGCCCAATGCGAGGTTAACACACGGCCACGCTAGTCCTGCCAAGAATACCTCTCGAGCTCAAGAGTGGTACGAGGATAGTTGCCCTGTGAACAAAGAAACTCATATGAATGTGCAGGTCAACCTCATGGCCACTCATCATAAGTATTTGACCTATTTCACTACTATATTTGACCTGACATTATTCTTTCAGAGTGAAAGCACGCACGAACAGTGGCTGATCTGAGTGTCGAGCTCGAGATATCACAATTGTGCGAGTTGATCCAGCAGTTTCTATTCCAGATGTCAAATCCTTAAGATCCTCATGACTTGATCAATATACCCCTTTGCGAGTGCCCTATATATGATGGAACAGTCAAAGTTTTCAATGCTGCATCAGCCACGTTCTATGCCCCTAGTGACTTTAGCAGGGTTGGCGGGATGCAGCGCGAGATGATCCAATCCACCCCATCTTGGAGGCACGGTCCTCCACGACTGGATTGTGTGTTTGTAACCACCAATCCTGATATTGAAGGGATGCAAGGCATGGATATTGTGTGCATCCTTACCTTTTTCTCATTCAAGA
>JBBPOB010000831.1:0-12717 GCA_038091275.1 Tylopilus subfusipes | reverse complement strand
AGGTGCCACCAGCTTCAGCTAAGTGGTGTAGAATTCTGTTCAGGTTAACAGCATGTTCCCAGATGTATTTTCTGATACCTGGTCACTCTGTCAGTACTGCAGGGTTTCCATTCTCATCTGGATATGTTGTTGATGGTCCTCATATGGGTGTGTCATCTATGAATACATTCATGGTTTGTTTGGCTATTTCATCCTTGAAGATAAAGACCATGCATTCTTGGAATTTAGAAGGTGAGTTGGTAAATCCTGTTGGTAAGGAGGTGATTCATAGCATCCCTAGTGGTAATAAGAATGCAGTCATGTCATGACTTGCTTCATCCATTTTTCTGGCATCAAATCCCCAGTACAGGTCTAATACTGTGAAGCATTTGCCGTCTAGGAACTGGTCAATGAACTGGTCCAGATTAGGAGGTATGGAGGATTCTCTAATGCTAACTTGATTGAGGGGTTGCAGGTCATGAACTATGCGAAGCTTCTGCTTCTGTTGATTCCAAGTGCAAAAACCATTGTGATCGATAGGGAGATTGGCAAGGTTCGTACACTCCAGCATCAATTTTGAGCTGGAATACTTCCATTACCTTGTCTCTAAGACCTGGGGGAACAGGAATGTTCTTATAGTGCCAGGGGGTATGTGGTACATGAGGTATTTTATAGGGACTGAAGTAGGTTTCCTTAAGTGTTCCTCTATCAACATCTTCATAAGCTATGGCAGCTTCATTCTTGACTAATATGTAGAGAAATAGCTGCATTTCTTCTGGCCATAGGAAGTTGTCTTTCTTCATGTCAGCTAGATATCCAGTCGCTCTTGTGTGAATTTATGAGTAGAGGTAATATTTGTGAAATGGATGTCAGATGGTATCAAGATGGTTAGTGGATCATAGGGTATGGTCCTTTTCACCTTGAATTGTGCAAAGATAGCTTGAGCAATGGGTTTGATCTTCTGGTCAACCCATTTGTAGGCTCCATAGTAGTCCTTAGAGTGTTGGGAGGATTTGGTAAGTTGCCCTATGGTTTCAGGGTCAAGGTGATAATGCTGCTGTGTTGCAGGCTTCATTATGTAGGAGGTTCCTAGATATGCTTTGTAGAAATTCTAGTATGGGGTTAGTAATTGTGCTAGTTATGAGCTGTTGCAATTGAGCTGGTCAATGTGAATGGTGCTTAACAGTGTAAAAATGTAGGTTGTTCACTACTTGAGGTGGTCTTATAATGCCAGGGGGGTACGATCACTGCTAGTTCTCTGGGGTACTAGGCTTACAAGTACTTCTGGGCTGCCAATGGTCAAGTAGGAGATTTGGTGTTGGTTTTAGAATGCACTCGGCCTTTTACAGCTATGCTTGAAGAGCAATAGTCTTACTGGGTGATGCAATGCCAATTGAAAGGTAGATGGATTAGCTTTGGGCTTATATGTATGCTGACTCTTACTGCTAGGAATTGGTTGTCTAGGCTTACTGGTAGATACAGGACCAAAGGCACCAAAGGTTTGGACTTACGTCTTGTAAAGTCGAGCTGGCTCAGGCTATACTGACTGCCATAGCTGATTGGCAATAAGTACAATATTAAAGGCGGCCTGTAAACACCTGGGTGATCTACTGACTGCCATTGTACTATAGTAGAGGGAAGGTTTGTCATAGGATAGCAGAGGTGGACATAAGAAGGGTCTGAATATTAGTAGTGGCGAACATGAGGGAGGTTCATAGTGACGACAGGTAGGTCCTCATGTGCCAGGGTTGCTACCTTAATGGTGGAGTGGTGATGAGATCACAGGGAACGGATAGACTTTTAGTCTAGTTGTTCTTGGCTGTTATGTAGTTCTTAGAGCAGGGGGGGTTTTTGCTCAATGATGCTGGCTCTGGTCTATTTGTTCTACACATAGTATACAGGAGGTATAGTTATGAAGGGTATAATCTAAGTACTCCTGGAGGCAAGCTCCCCAATTAAGCTCACTACAAGGGATACTGTAGATATTTCATAGCATGGTAGGCAGGGTACGGACTTGGCTTCCTCCAATCTAAATAGTCAGGGGCCAATCTCACCCTGCTATGATTGAGGGAGTGCTGGAGAGAGTGAGTGATCAATAGTCTCTAGGAGTCAGAAGGCTAGCTCTCACCTGGATTGAGGCTTGTATCTCCTAGGCTGAACCACTAGCAGAGGGGGGGGGATACCACACCAAGTGGCAGACTTCACTGGGTGGGGCCAAGACACGGTCTGGCACTGGGGCCATTGCATGGTAAGTGGATTGAGGGTTAGAAGGCTGGGGACGTACCAGTTCACCTGTTGCACACAGGGAACATTGGAGGGGCCGTACCCAGGTTGTGTGAAAGTGGGGGTGCCGGTTTATATGCTAGGTGAGTCATTCAGCTGTTGCCTAGCATACAAATTTTAATTGATTAGCAGACCCTGAGTGCCAGTCGCTTGTGTGTGAGCGGACTAGGGTTGCCAGGTGATTAGATTAGATGTATCGTGCTTCTAGAACTGTCCTAATCAAGTTCTACTCTATATTAGGTAGTAACCATGTGAGGTGCAGTAAATACATGCTGAATGTCTATAATTAAATGAGGTGGATGTCAAGTGGTGCAAATGAATGTGATAGTTGCCACATTTAATGTGACAGCTATATTGGGTCTGTGACTGATGGGTGACTCATGTGTGACTCATGCATAACTCATTTTGACAGCGGTAATGAAAGTTGCGCATGCTTAGGGGCATGTGAGTGCAAGTAGGCTCAAGGCGAGCGAGTAGGTCTTTCACTGAACTGTAAGTAGTGATTACTATGAAGTAGCTAGTGTATTGGTATTAACTACTTCATTCTGAAGCATTCTGGCTAGGTTGTGAGCTCGGAATATCATTCCAGCTCGTTCTGGCTATTGCATTCTGGTTCCAAAAGTAGCGCAATGTATCGTGCTAAGTTGATAGTTCGCTACTCAGCCTTTGAGTTCACATTAGAGTACTTATAGATCTTGCTTAGTTTAGGTTGCACCCAATAGGATCCTATTCTGAATACTAATGGTACATGGGTGCATAGATGATTGAATATGGTACCTATTGTACACAAGCTAGATTTGTTGAGTTTCATACAGGCTTGTTGTTACGATTTTCCTTTCTCTTCTACTCGACCTATGCTTTACCTTCGGTTTCGTTTACCTTGTATTACTAATCCTTGTCTCACTTGAGACATAGGATCCCACATTCCCATTGGGAGCTCATACTAGTGGTGTGACTCTTCATCCTTGATTTTCTATTGGCTCAACAGATCATACGACTTTTATATTCCCTTTCTTGGTTTTACCTTTCTAGTCTCTCTTCCTTTTACATCGTGGTCTGTGCACCAAGTCTTACAATATTTAAGTCATGTCTTTGTTACCCTTGATCCTTACGCTAGTCCTCTTGTAGTACTAGCCTCCTCTTGTACTCTCATCCACTACTCGCAATCTATATTTGTGTAGTTGACCTTGTCGTGTCCTGAGTAGCCTTGCTATTCAGTCTAAAGACTTCCATGGTTGACTTACGCAGGTAAGCAACATCTCACCTGAAGCACTGTCTTTGGTGTTTACTGGGCTCGTCAACATCTTAGTGTCCGACGCACATATGATCCTCCAAATTGTCATCCCAGCGGCAGGAGAATACCTTTTGGACGCTATCCTCATCATCCACATTGTGTCTCTCAACAGAGACTTAAACAAAGAAACCACCCTCCTAGGGGAAGCTTACGTCGTCCTAACCTTTAGGAGGTAGTATACGTCTCATGATGTAACGCTTGTCACAGGTTGAGAAAGGAATTTTGTCCCCCTCCAATGGGAGGAAGGGGGCTTTAAATATGAGGAAGGGGCATAGTGGCAGCGAGAGTATGGGTCTCCTGCCGTGCGACTGGCTGTGAGCACAAGAAAAGATACATACTCAATCTTGAGGCCAGGGATGATAGTACAGCTAGATGAAGTAAGCATGGAGTGAAGGGAAAAAGGGAAGGGAAGGGGTAGGCATAAATGATCCGAAACGGGTTCCATAACCTAGTTAGTAAGAAGAGTCTGCAATCCTGAAGGGACTGCAGGTGGGGGAAGGATCTTGCCACCTCCATAGATGTCATAGTAGTGTTTTTGTTTGCGGTGAAGGCATTCAGCATTGTGACAGATGAGGGTGGATGAATCGCTACCCTTATCATTGGTTGGGAGTTGGCCACGACAGTTGTCTAAGAACTTGTATGTTAGTAGGGTTGTGATGAAGTCTTTGTCAGGTAGTGGGGTCTGAAGTATGGCGTCAACGGTCTGGGCCAAGGTGCCTTGCCTGTAGAAGCGAAGGATACCACTAGCAGACCGTAGGTATCCACTTTCCTCGATGGTGAGGAGGGGGTTGCAAGATGGGGCTACCTGTTGGAAGAATTCGCTGCAATGTAAGTAGACCAGGGCGAGGGTGTTACCGTGTACCACGTAGACAGTAATGTGAGTGTTGAAAGCATCAGTGGACTGACAGGGAGTTAGTATGACGTGCAGACTCTGTAAAAGCTCGCATATGTCCTGGTGAAGGTGGCGAAGGTGAGGGATCAGTTTCCTATAGTCAGCTTTCAACTGATAAATGTGTAGTTCATATGTCATGAGCCGGGTGAAGTAGATGTTGGGAGGGTAATTGAGTTGCTGGAGTAGACCACTAGTGTGTAGCATAGTGTCAGCAACATAAGTTGGGTTGTGAATACCTGTAAATGGGGATCTTCCTGGGTGTGCTTGGCCTTCCTTTGGACCCAGAGGAAGCCGATGACGATGACATGCTGGCCCAACCCTCAGCATGAAATGTTCGAGGGTTTCTCCTCATGGAGCATTTGGCTCCAACTGAACGTGGCATGAATGGCCACCGTAATATCTGGCTTGGATTGCTCCTGAGTATCTTGGCTGTTCCTAGGCAGTACAAGGGGCTCTGTGATTGGTGGAGCATTGCCCCCACCCAAGGACACATTACTGGATGAATGGGCAAGTTTAACGCTAAGTCGACGATTGGAGAGGTCATCGCCTACCTTGCCGGGAGTGGCATTACCTTCCAGGATGCTGATGACACATTGACCTGGGCCCATTGTAGAAGCCTTCAGCTCTCTATGCCCATATAACCCCTTTTCTCCACTTCCTAGGTAGGCCTAAACTTGTCCTCAAGTGTTGCCAAGCTGTTCCATTGTGATCTGTGTCCACCCAAGTGCAATCCAGCTCAGTTTGTACGTATCTGGCTGTTTCTCCTGTCAATCTGTGTCATCTTCCTTCAGTTGGTCTCATCAGATTGAAGCTGACTCATTGTTCTCAATCGGATTCATTTCTGTCTTCTTTAATATAACTCAATCCCATTCCTATTCATTTCTTCTCCGTTGGCAGCAGTGTTATGATACAGATTTACATCTAACTTTGTGGTGTTATGCTGTGGTGAACTAGTGGTGTTGTAGTGATCCACGCTTTGTAATCAGTCCTGGGAAAGTGCCCAGACTCTAAAGTCTTGTACTTGATTGGTGAATCTCATCTCCCATTCTTCTCTGAATTCGTTTCATCATGTCTCAAGTCTTTCGTTGTCATCCCTTCACTACTTGTCGCTATCCGTTTCAATCCAGGTCTCGTTAGACTGGACTGTCTATTAGTTGTTCATATCTGCTTCATCCTCCATTCGGATTCCTCCGGATCGCTTGTGTTGGTGCTAGGTTACATCTAGTTGCCCATTTCCCCTTTTTCCAACCTCCCTTGAACCCCTTGGGTCGAGTCTACACTCACGCCTGCCTTTCCTTTGCTTGACTTTTGGCTTAGCCAGGTCAAGACCACCTCACTAACAATCTCTTCACTGTCGGGCTGCGAACGAATGGGTCAACTGCACTGACATAGGTGTTGCGCTCCCAGAGGAGAGAATACTCCTTCATACCTCATCTTCCTCCGAGATGAGATGGCCCGGTTGGTTGACAACGAGATGCTTGTCCATTCAAGGGAGTGGTACAAGCAGCAGGTGAGCTCAATGGGCATTGTCATTGAGGAGATTCCAGCATTGAGTACACCTCCCAATGTTGAACTAGACAGCAAGGTCCTTGCTCACCTACATGATGTTGCACTTGAGTATGGCCTTATTTACTACTCGACTGCTGGCTATGATGTCGTGCTGCATGAGAAGGATGAATAGGAAGGGCCAGCACCCATGTAAGGTGTGTTGTAATTAAGGCATGCACATCTCGTTCTCTGTGAGTTCAATCCCACTCTTCTTTATCGATTATTTGCATCCACATGGGGGTGTAATCGCCCTTTATTTTCTCTTTACTTGGTACCTGTATCTCAGTTTCCTTCCACATGCCTACACTACCTCTCATTGTATCCTTTTCCTTAACCCAATTTTGTATATCTTTCCAACATGTGAATATACTTTACTTATTCACTGATTATTCATGAGGTGTGATCTGCCTCAAATGGGGAGGGTGTAAGGGGACAAGTGTCCCCTTAAACCACACAGGGGCTTAAGACCCCATATATGGTGCCATCGGGCATCAACAGGCAATCGAAGGCATGTGATAATTGGTGCATGTGACAACAGTAATCACATGTGCTGTATGTAGTAGATAAATGGGGAGTGCCTTGACAATGAGCTCCCCATCCTTTTACTATACTCTACGTATCTCTGGGCGAATCCCACATAGTGGTTCACTTCACCTGTGCAAACTTGAATATTAAAAGATCTAAGGTAATAACCTTTACAGGAAGATAGAAGAGTCCCCTAGCATCCATTCATCTTTCCCTGACTAATGACAGCATGACACACAAGTCCTGTGCCAAGTCCCATATGTACCCCATTCATATCTCCATTGAACCTCCAGTCCATTCTGAGCTCACCTACCCCTACCCCCCTTAGTTCTGCCCAGACTCCCCACGGACTTGAACGCAGAGGAATCAGACTTGACAGAACTCTAGGAAGTTGGTGGTTTGGAAAATGTCAGATGGCACAGGTACAGGGTGTCAAGACATATAGGGCATGTACACAGGGCATCAAAATTGGCAAAGTGGACTTTCATTGTCTTTTTGGGTCATGGGGCTGCAGGATGTTTATGATGAAAGTCCTTGATCGCCTCTTGTGTGTTATTGAGTTCTGTGTCCTGTTTCCACTCATTTTCATCTTGCAGAAATCTTTTCCAAGTGACAAGATATTCAATGTGTTTGCATCATTCCCTGAAATCAAGAATCATCTCAATCTCCTGTTCTTTTTGGCCATGAATATTATCAGGAGGAGGTGGGGGAGGGGCCTTTTGAGAGGGGAATTCACCAGGAGTGTAGGGGTGAAGTAGACACTTGTTAAAGATAGGATGAATCAACTTCCATCCCATTATGAGCTTGAGGTGGTATGTGGAATTCCCTACTTTCTTCTTTACACAGAAAGGGCCATACCACTTGTTGTCCAGCTTCTTTGATGGATGGTCTGTCTGGATGTTTGTTGCCTTCAACAGTACTAGATCCCCCTTCTTGTACTCCTGTGATGCTTGAGATCTGTGGTTATGGAATGCTTCATATCTGCCCAGGTGCATTTGAGGGCCATTCACACTGTTTCCTGATGCTTCTTCATCATCTCTAAGTCCTCTGCCTTGGGATTCTGCACTTCCTTTCATCCATTATGTCTGACCTGAGGGGTTAATCTGTAGTTCAACATAAATGGGGTGTGTTTGGTGCCAGTGTGTGTTGTCTGATTGTGGGCAAATTCAGCAAGTGTGAGCCACTCACTCCAGTCTGTCTGATGATGGTTTGTGTATATTTGAAGATACTGTTCCACCTTTTTGTTGTACCTCTCTGTAAGACCATTTGTCTGGGGGTGATATGTCATGGATGGGTTTGCCTCAATCTGGAGTCATTTGTACATGTCTTCCATAAAGGACAACACAAACTGTGTCTACAATCTGATACAACCTTTCTGGATATGCCATGAAGTTTGAAGATGTGATCACAGAAGATCTTCGCAATGCTGGAAGTGGTGATGTCAGTAGTGATGGGGAAGAGGTGTATCATTTTAGAGAAGGCATCCATGACTGTGAGGATGGCATTCTTCCCATGTGACTCTGGAAGTGGGCTGATGATGTCAACTTCAATGATCTCCCAGGGCATATTGGGAACTTCTTGTGGACTAAGTGGCATTTTTTATGATTCAGTGTGAGATTTGACCTTCTGACATTTGTCACACCCTCAGACATGCTGGGTTACATTGTGTTTCAAGCTTGGCCAGTAGTATTTTTCTGTGATGAGGTCCTTGGTTCAGCATGTTCTGGGGTGTCTAGCAAAAGAGTGGTCTTGGTGAAAGATGATGGTCTGTTCTTGAAGCTTTTTGTCCTTTGGCATGTATACCCAATCTCCCAAGTAAATCCATCTGTTCTTCTCAGTCCATCCACCTCTTCTCTGTTCCAACCCTTTTCTAACAAATCCTTCTACCTTGTACTACAGCTTGTCAATCTCCTGTTTGATCATGAGGTTTCCTTGTTCTTCAGCATTCTGGTTGTTGTCCAACAATACCTATGAGACAAAATACCTCTCTGATAGCAGTACCACCTGTTTGTTGTTGTTTTCCACCCCCTTCTTGAAGTCAGACCTCTGGGACAGTGGATCAGCTGGGTTGGTTTTTCCTAAATGGTGTGTAAAGGTGAAATGGTACTCCTGAAGGTCCTGATTCCAGCAAGCTTGTCAACATGATAAATCCTGCAGTTTTCAGAAAAACTCCAGATTCTTATGGTTAGTGAGAATTTCAAATGGCTGTTTCACATCAAGGAGGTGGTGTTGCCATTCCTTCAGTGTGAACATGACAGCAGCAAGTTTGAGGTCAGCCACATGATAATTGCACTCAGAATCAGATAGAGATTTGGAGATGAAGGCAATGGGGTGCCACCATCCCTTCTGTTCCTGTGTGAGTACTGTACCAAGCCTGACACCAGAGCCATCAGTTTCAAGTCAGAAGCATTCATTGTCCATAGGCATAGTGAGGTTAGGGGCAGTTGTGATCACACATTTCAGGGTTTTGAAGGATGCTGCAATTTGTCCATCCACTTAAACTTGTGCTTTTCAGATGTCAAGTTGTTAAATGGTTAAGTGAGAGTGGTGAAGTCCTTTATGAACTGATGGTAGAAGTTGAGGAACCCAAGGAAGCTATGCAGCTGTTTCTTTGTCATGGGGACTAGCCACTCCATTACTTCTTTGACCTTATTAGGATCCATCCACACAGTTTGATGCAACATGAGAAGTCTGAGGTACTCTGTCTCCAATTGCTCAAATTCACACTTGGTGTGTTTCAGGAATAACATGTTCTCTCGAAGTATTTGCAGTACCTCTTGGACTATCTTTTGATGTTCATCAAGATTGGATGTGATATCATGATATTGTCCATGTAGATCACAACCTTCCCATGATTGATCAGATCATGAAAAAGATGGTTTATCATAGTCTGGAAGGTGGCAGGGGAGTTGATCAAACCAAAGAACATAACAAGGGGTTTGAAGAGACCATGGTTTGTTTGGAAGGTGGCCTTCCATTCATCACCCTCTTTCATATGCATGTTATTATACCCCCAGCAGACATCAAGCTTCATGAAGTACTTCACACTCTTAAGTTTATCAATGAGTTCAGATATAAGCAGCAAGGGATATTAATTCTTCATGGTAATGGCATTGAGCTTGCGATAGTCCTGCACTGGTTGCAGCTTTCTGTTCTTCTTCTTGATGAAAAAGAAGGCAGATGCATATGGAGACTTGGAGGGGTGGATGCATCTGGACTGAAAGTTCTTCTCCAAAAAGGCATTCAACTCCTGCTCTTACTGATTGAGAGGTTGTACATCTTGCAGTCAATAGTATGATCTCCAGGCAGCAATTTGATGGCATGATCCCAGGGGTGATGTGGAGGCAGCTCATCAAAGGTCTCTTTTGCAAACACATCTTTGAACTCATGATAGGCCTCTGGAACCACTTTTTTAAACATCTTGGCTTGTTTTTTCTGATTGACTGAGATAGCCAGCTTAGTTGTAGTGCTGTGGAGGTGGTGAGCAAGGTATGACACCCAGTAGATATTCATGTCAAGTTGGAAGACCTTCTCCCCTTCCTCACACCCTTTTTAGGTGTGGACACAATCTATGATGTCATCATCATTGTTATCATCATTGTCGTCATCAAGGAGACTTGGCATATGGTTATCATTACATTGGAATTGAATGGTTTTTGGAATCCAATTGATTTCTGGGTTGTG
Organism: Tylopilus subfusipes; assembly: GCA_038091275.1. NCBI lineage: Eukaryota > Fungi > Basidiomycota > Agaricomycetes > Boletales > Boletaceae > Tylopilus > Tylopilus subfusipes. The sequence goes on along the minus strand of JBBPOB010000831.1, from coordinate 2,512 downwards.
CTTATGCAGCCAGTCATAGCCAAGGAAGACATTGAGTGTTCCCAGATTGGTGACTGCAAGGGTGATTTGTTCTGAATGTAACCCAATTGTTAGCTTGATTGTAACAAAGGTGCTGATGTCTTCCACTGAGTTCAATGTGCCATTGGCATTATATACTGGAATCAGTTATGGCAATTCATGCTTTTATAGCCTATGCTTTTGTACAAATGCAGTGTCCACAGAGGATCCTGTACACCCTGAGTTGACTAGGGCTTGGGTCACTATGGTTTTCATATTGGGGGTATTGATGGAGACTCCAAGGTCAAGGAATCTCAGGAATGTGTTTGTCCATCACACAAAACAAGGTTTTTGCTGCAATTCATAAAGCACAAAGTGTGCTTCAAGCAGGTTCATGTCTTTGAGCTGATGGACCAAGGTTGGGTTAACCTCAGAAATTCAGAGGTCATGCATGAATGACAACAGATGATGTACAGATCACTCCTCACTTTTCTCATCCATGACTGTCTTGATCCAGGCACAGGACCAAGGGTCTATGGTGTTCAGCCATAGCTGCCTACCAGATCTTTTTGTGAGTTTCTTGATCATGTGCCCCACCTTCCCAGGGATAGAGGCTCTCATTCTTGAGCAAGATTTGGCTCAGGGCTGACTTACTACTAGGAGATCCTTCAGTGATCATCTGGTGATCAGCCAGGAATGATGTTAATGGCTGTTTGAGAATTGTGGAAACTGGGGAGCACTCAGCAGCTCAATCTGAATCTAGTGAGGAGGAGTGCTCTGTAGCTTGACTCAGACTCACTAGATTGTTGTGGCAATTGAGAGCAGGGGAGGAGCTCACACTAGCATCACTCAACCCTGTCTGATCTTGCATTGTTGAACAGGGAGAATGGAGTAGTTATTGTTCAATGCATACTTTGCAGGAGTTGTAGTTGGCCTGTCTATGCTTCAGTGGGAAAATTCTTTTCAATGCATGAAATGGAATCTGCAAGCTCTTTGGCAGTCATATACTCTATCTTTTGTCCACAAAAATCCATGACATGTACTTGATAAAGGTGAGGTCTGAAGTGTTCAGTGCAGGGCCAGGCCTTGCCACAACAAATACACTTCCCTTCAGCTTGGGTGCATGACAAGTCCATGGGAATACCTTGTCCATCAAAGGTACTGACCTGGCCAGATATGATGGCACTTGTGCTAGAGGTCAATGTCAGGGCTTTGGATACTAAAGCAGCAGTGGAGGATGCAGTAGAGGTAGGAGTCATATTCACCGTCACTGAGGGTGTCAGAATCATAGTCATTATTGAAGAGGTCATCATCGTCAGAGTCCAGATCAGAGTCATAGTCGTCTTTATCAAGACCTTGGTTTTGTAACTGCTTGGCATCAAAGTGCTGCCTATGGAGTAGGGTATCCATTACACTACTAATGTCTTTTATAGGGAAGGGTTTGGAGATGTTCTGTGTAGTGTTTCCAGCTAGCAGGTGGGTTTCTACCTTGTCTCTTATGTTCCTTGGTAGTCCTGACCATAGGTAGGTTTCATATTCATTATCAGTAATGATGCTTTGATTCTTAAGCCATTCAGCAATCATTGTGTAGCATCTTATATATTTGTGCCATTGTGCCATGGTCTTCATGGGCTTTTGAGCATATCTCTTAGTGAAGTATTGTAGATCACCTAGGTTGTAATGGGTGATCTCACGATCAGCATTGTAGTGTTTATAGAGTTTCTCCTTAAGTTCTTCCCAGTTAGGGGTCTTGAATGCAGGAAGGACTTGAATAAAGTCCCTGACATTCTTCTCACAGTAGTCTAGGATGCTTTGACATATATCAGCATCAGTGGTAACATTGCATTGTTTACAAAGGTGCTCATAGTGATGAACAAAAGATTTGACCTTCCAGTATTAACCTTTGAATTTCTCTAGGGCATCATGGCTCCTAGGTCCAGGAAGGTATGTAGAGTGTATACCAGTCATAGTGGGTGGTAGATAGTAGCAAAGAGTTGCTTAGTATAGTGAGGATGGATTAGAATTTGTGTTGATAGCAACAGTGATAGAGTTGAATAGTGTTTTAGTAAAGCCAACCCCTTGCAGTGGGCTCCAGTTGTCATTAGTCAGGGAAAGATGAATGGATGCTAGGGGACTCTTCTATCTTCCCTCCAGGCCCAATCTAACTATAAGCTGGTGATGGACAATGCACCTACCAGATCAAACAATAGTGTTGCTAGTGAGTGAGTGAGGAACTTAGTTAATTGAATCCCCAGTCGTTCTTTCAATCTCGAATAATCTATTCAGAGAATAGGGTTGGTTTCTTCCTAGCTTGTGGTGTTGGTGGTGCTAATATCTATTAGCAAATGGTGTACGTATGTGGCTAATTACACTGTGACTGGCAAGGGTCTAAGCTTCTGTGTCCTTTCCTGCTTGAAGCATGGGAGCTATGGCTGTGTGGGAAGTCTTAGTAATAAGGTTACCAGGTGTAGTAATTTCTGAGATAGTCAGTTCCTAATGCCTGGTAGTTGTTGAG
>JBBPOB010000830.1:0-12735 GCA_038091275.1 Tylopilus subfusipes | reverse complement strand
CTGAGGTATGACAAGACACATATTGACCTCATGTGCTTGGTATTTGAGCCAGAACTTTTTTTTTCAGTGGGTGGCAGGTAAACGGCATTGATCCAAACATAATTTGATCAGTGTAAAGTGGTCCAGTTCAGAATGATCCGATACTCGCCTAGCATGGGGTACTGCTGCCCTAAAGCTTAGACTCAGGCTTGGGCACGTTGTAGATGAATGTGGATATAGTCAATGATAATATTTATGTTTGTGATGCACAAGTCTAACTTATCATGACTAATCAGGGCACAACATGACTGCTGACTCCGAGTCATTGTGTAAAAACTAGTACATAAAGACACGAGACTGGCAGGCAGTATAGAGTAACTGGCAACGTCACCGTGTTATTAATATTCTTAGTTGACCAAGCACCCTGATAGGCGACCTCATTGCCTGCTGGATCCAACATTCCAGAACCACTGAATCTAGGGTGTGAGACGAGCAGGCCACATGCCACCATGTGTAAAGTGGAAAGCCTGATGTGGTGTTCACTGGAATCAGTTCAGTCGGCCTACTGTGACAGATTACAAGTAGTAGAATGATAAATAGTAGACTTACAGAGGAAATGCCAGTTGGGGGTTCAGGTCGTCTTATAGGCTGGTAATAATGGCGTCCTTGAGACGGAGGAACATGTCATCATCGAGATACTTGAAAGCAAGGAATTCCTCTTCATTTTTGGGGTCAGGAGCCAGGACAGCACCGCAAATAATGGAAGCAATGGGAATGAATATGAAAGAGGAGCAAGCGGCAACCTTCAAACACACAAGGTTCAGGTCACGATCTAACTGGTGAGAAGACCCAGTTCTTGTAGAGAACGGCTGCACGAGAGCAAAGTCAAATGATCTGTTAAACTCAGAAACATGACATGTGAACATCAAGACTAGGCACACGAACACGACTGCTGTCTCTGTCACTTGCACAAGGGTGCAGTCGTAGTGTGGTTTACCAAAGAATGAAGGGTTGCATTGAAGGTGGTCGGTGGACTCTCTCCAATCTGCAGTTGAACCATACTTGATCTTGAGATAGCAAGATTCCGTGATCTATCAAAATGGTGCGTTGTGATCAGTCTGAGCTGGACTACTGATCATAAAACCACTTACTTCGAATGTGGGGGGGATTTTTATGTGGCCCGCATTGGGATACTGCCATCCAGAAGCTGATACAGTAAGGAACTCGGCAAACTTTTTGTGGAGTCCAGTAAATGCCCTGTCACAGTGCCGGGCTACTGCATCGTTTGTTGCACTGTGTGCCTCGAGTGATTGCATGGGCATAGGGGTGCAGTACAAGCCAAGAGTTGGCAGGCAGTTGACTATGGTGGAATTGTTATCTGGTGGCTCTACAACTTCAGCGTCTTGACCAGGATGATTTTCAGATTGAGAATCAATTGATTGCCTGATAATCTTGAGAGCAAGCACATGATTATCAACATGAAGAACCTAAAGATCGAAGTTAGAAACAGTGTCTGACTCAATGATGCAATGATACTGCACAAAAACGAAGCTACTACCTGGGCCTCGATATTTCTTCCATTAGAGCGGCAATGGTATGTGTTACGTTGGTCGTTCGTTGGTAGACAAACACTCAAGGTTCTACTTCTTGTCTCGAGGGAGGTACTCACGAAGAGACACTTCATCCTCAAGAACTTTAGAACGCTGGGTTAAAGTGTGTAGTCAATCGGACTACCAAGGTCAAGGGTTATAGTTGACTGGACCAACAGAGGTCAAAAAGGTTCTAGTCAGCGGACTAGCTAGGTCAAGGGTCGAGTGGACTGGTCAATCGGACCAGGATACGAGACCAAGCGTATGGTTCAAAAGATCAAGTATGCAGAATACAAGATATTCTACAAGTCTTTTATAGTGTTGAACTATTGGGGACGCGTAATCATAGAACAGTGAAGAACATCGGAGAACGATCAGAAAGTGAGTAATATGGAATACGTAATCAGTGCAAGAGAACTGATTAGAGGAGTGCATGTCCGATGCGAACATATCAAGACAAACATAAAATGAGTCATACCCCCTTCCGAGAAGATAAGAAGTCTGAAGTGAATGGCTTAGGGGTTAGTTACAGTTCGATGAAATAAATGGAGAGCAGACCAAGGATAAGAAGGAAATGGTCAACTGTCGAAGTATATATCCCCCATATAGCGGTAGGGGATCGGTATGCAACAGAAATGAGTAGGACGGAAGAAAAGAGTAAGCTGATCATAACATTACCCCCTTCGTATATTCAAGTCCCTGACTCGACCAATGTTGATTCTCGCCCAAGAATTTCCGCTGGAAGAAGAAGCTGTGGGTCCTCCAAAGACGCGGGTCGCCTCCTCTGGTGTAAAGTGCTCAAAAGGACAGTCATTGATGACGTGGCCAGCGGTACTACAACCTGCACAACGTCGGTTTGGACAAAATCTCTCGGTATGACCCCAGTGTAGACAGAAACTACATTGGCTCCTGAGGCAAAGACGCTGAGGATGTCCTGGTGCGGAGACGTGGCAATGTGGGCAGATGTAGTCGGGGCAGTCCTCTCAGTAGTGACCAAGACAGTGGCAACGAAAACACTTGGTGAGGGCGGATGCGGATCGGTTGGGAAGTGAGTTCGGCATGACGCGAGTAGGGGAAGCCAAAACCTCTCTTCCGTCAACCATGACGTGAAAGGACTGAGACTGTTCGTGGGCAATCAGGTCAAACCCAAACTCTTCGAGTTCGACGGCGGTTTCTTCGGAAATGATAGAAGAAGGAGGGGAGGACGGAGGGGTAGACAAGCAGTCTATCAAAGTGGGAGCAGGGACAGGAGGTGGTATGGGAAGAACTGGTGGTTCGGGGATTCCTAAATCTATGCCAGTAAGGTAGCGGTCTTGTTCCTGTTGTGTCATGGATAAATATATCCATCAGAAGGTGGGGTAGATAGTAGTTGGGGGAAGACACTCAATGAAGGTGGAGAACCCCTGGATATGGAGGATCAAGAGGACACGATCATGGAGACCAGCAAGGACAAGACGCATAGGAACACCAAATGTGGCAGAGACATCGGTGGGAGCTACTTTGTGGTGGAATTGCTATACTCTAGCGATATCATGGAACAGGTGAACGAGCTCCTGGCATGTTGTGTCCTCGGCCCATAGTGGAAGTTCTTCTATGGCACGAAGGATGTGGGGTTCTGTTAGGACAGCGGCGTAAAGTAAACGGGTGTAATGCACAGGTAAGAACGTAGGAAACACAGGTCTGGAGCGTAAGGGAGAAGAAGAAGGAGTGGATAAAGACGAGGACGAGACAGAGGAGGAGAGGAAAGACATAGCTGGCTGTTTCAGAGACGAAGAGGTAGAGCATGCACAGGGGGGTACTTCACGTAGAGACGCTGCTTCCTGTGAGGATTCTAGGTAGAAAAATCAGAGACGATGTGTCTGTTTATAAGCGGAAAGAATGGCGGGAGCGTGTTGTAAGTTGGATTCAGGTTCCCATGTGTTCTCGGAACTAGGGTAACCTTTCCATGCGACAAGATACTTGCGATTTCTGATGGTGCCTCAATGAGTTACAATCTTATCGACTTCGTATTCTTCTTTGGCTCCAATGAGGTCAGGTGGAGGCGACGAGAAGTTGGGACCATGTGTTGAAGTTTCATGATAAGGTGATAAGAGGGTGGCGTGGAAGGCGTTGTGAATTTTCCATGTGGAGGGAAGTCGAAGTTCATAAATGAGTGGAGATAGGACTCTAGTGATCTCGAATGGGCTGAATCGTTTGGGCATCAATTTCCTGGAAGGGTAGTGCAGGCAGAGATTAGTTGCTTCTAACCACACCTTAGTTCCGACTTTCCAAGAAGGGAAATTTCTAACAGAACGATTAATCATGATCCGACAAGCGGATTCATGAGCGGCAAGAGCTTCTTTTTGTGCTTCTTCTAGAAGACGGAGACGTTGTTCAAGAGCTGGAATAAAGGTTTTCCCAAGGGGCGGGTAGGATCTGGGTTCGTATCCTAAAAGGAGTGAGAACGGTGATGTCTTGGTGGAGCTATGTGGGACGGAGTTGTGATGAAACTTGGCTGTGGGAAGGAAATCAACCCATTTCTGAGTGTTGTTATTACAGAAGATCCAGAGATAGGTTTCGACCTCTTGGTTGGTTCGTTCCGTTTGTCCGTCTGTTTGTGGATGATATGTGGTGGATAATCGAACGTCGTATTTCAGTAGTCTTGTGAGTTCTCTTGCAAAGGCGGATGCAAACTGAGGGCCTCTGTCAGATATAACTGAGTCATGTAGACCAAATCATTTGAAGACATTCTGGAAAAACAATTTTGCCACTCCCACGGCATCGATAGTTTTGGTACAAGGGATGAGAATTACCCCCTTCGTAAGGCCATGGTTGACCACGACCATTAATGAATCAAAGCCCTGGGTTGGGGGTAAATCAGTGACAAGATCGACAGAGATCTGTTTAAATGGAAGAGATGTGGAGGAAGTAATAGGTGAAACGGGGGGACGGGTCGGATGGGTATTGACTTTGTTCTGCTGGCAGATAGCGCAACCTGTAATATAATTATTGACAAAAGTGGACAATCCTGGCCACCAGAAGTCTCGTTCAAGGATAGCTTTGGTGCAAAATCGTCCTGCGTGGCCCGAGGTTGGAGAGTTGTGTATAGATTGAACGAGAGAATGTCGAGCAGACAGGGGAATGTAGAGGTGTTCTTTGAAGTAAAGATGTCCATTATCGAAAGACCAGTCCTGTAAAGAAGAACGAGGGAAGAGGGGAGTGTCTTTCTGTAAACTTTGGATGGCCCATAGAACTAGTGGGTCGGATGAGGAAGATGTAGAGATATGGTGAGCAAGGGAGATATCAAGGGCATTGATTATAACAGGGTCTGGACATATGGCAATATCAAGGTTATTGTCCGCAGTGTCAATAAAATCACGGCAAGAGAGAGCGTCAGTGGGGGCCATACGAGTTTCAGGTGAAATACTCCATTGGATGTTGAAATCCTATAGCCACAGGGACCAACAGGCTTGTTTTCAGGAGAGTTTCCAAGGGTCTTTGATGTAGGAAAGATTTTTGTGATCTGTGACGATAGTGACAGGGTGAGACGTGCCAACTAGATATTGATGCCATTCAGTGAGGGCGAGGATGACAGCTAGGAGTTCCCTGTCGTAGATATCATAGTTCCGTTCCGCAGGAGTGAAGGTCTTGGAGAAATATGCACAAGGGTGTAAATCTCCATTTACATTACATTGCATGAGGACGGCTCCCACAGCAAGGAGTGATGTGTCTGTCATCACAGTGAAGGGTTTAGTGACATCGGGGATGCAAAGTACAGGGGCAGAGGAAAATACTGCTTTGAGTTTGTCGAAGGCCTTTTGTTGTAACGGGGTCCATGCCCAGGGTTCGTTCTTTCGTGTGAGAAGGTTGAGTGGGGCAACAATGTCGGAGAAGTTGGGAATAAATTTTCGATAGAAGTTAGCGAAACCTGTGAATGAGCAAATAGCTTTAACGGAGGTGGGGGGTTTCCAGTCTCGGATTGCGGTAAGTTTTCCAGTGTCCATTTCAACTCGTCCTTGTCCGACAATCATCCCCAAGAACTCCATCTTTGGGGCATCGAAGACGCATTTCGATAGTTTGAGGGTGAGGTTGTGTTCTCGTAGTCGTGCGAGAACGCAGCAGGTTCGTTCATGGTGAAGAGATAAATCGTCCTTGGTATGAATGCCAAGGTCATCCATGTAGATACGAAGCCAGCGTTCAGCTATCATATCAGCGAAGATGTGATTCATAAAGGCCTGGAACGTGGGGGGTGTGTTGCAAAATCCGAAAAACATAACAGTTGGTTCGAACAGTCCGAGTGGGGTGATGAAGGCGGCTTTCCATTGATCGTCTTCCTTGATGCGGATGTTATTATACCCCCATCAAATGTCAAATTTGGTGAATATCATGGAGTCTTTCATTTCGTCAATGAGTTCGGATATGATGGGTAGTGAATAAGCGTTGCGGACAGTATGGGAGTTTAGGTAGCGATAGTCTTGACATGGGCATAGCGATCCGTCTTTCTTAGGGACAAAGAAGAATGGCGATGCCTGTGGAGATTTAGATGGTACGATTCGTCTGGTCTTTGTATGTTCTTCGATGAAAGCTTTGCAAGCTTCTGTCTCAGCAGGGTTGAGAGGGTATATCTTGGCTACTTTCGGGACAAAAGACGGGAGCAATTCAATGGTATGGTCGTAGCTGCGGTGGGGCAGTAACTTGGAATGTGTTTCTTCGGCGAAGACATCTACGAATTCAGAACACCATGACGGGAGTGTTTGTTCTTTTACGCCCTCCGCTTGGGCGATCTGGGTGGATATAGTAATCTTAGAGATGGATTCTCTGTTCAGCCATGCTTCTCGTTTTCTAAGTCGATTGGAGATTTTTCGATCGGCATCCATTCCTAGCCAGCGTAGGAGATATCTCTGAGGGAGGTACTCACAAAGAGATGCTGCATCCTCAGAGATGGGTCGGGGTATTTCGATGGTACGAGTGAGCCAGTTGATGTGCGGGTTCCATTTCCTGAGCCAGAGCATGCCAAGGATGACCTGTCATCGTCCCAGACTAAGAATCATGAGATCTAGGGGTTCGGTAAAGGTAGAAGAAAAGGTGGTTTCCACCGTGGTTTTCCAGTAAATACTTCCTTTGGAATTGTTTGTTCCGTCTACATTGTAAGCTTGAATGGGTTTCGGTAGTTTCCGTAATGGTAGATTAGCGACAGAGAGGAAATTGACGTCAATGAAATTTCCTGTAGCTCTGCAGTCAATGAGTGCGGTGGTGTCAACGATTTTTGTGCCCAGTTTCAGTTTAATTGGGATACGAAGGGTTCTTTCATTCTGTTGTCCTACTAATACATGGGCGATAGGAGAAGATAGCGTTGACCTAGCTTCTCGTTTCAAAAATCCTGGGATTCGGATGTGAGCGCGACAGATACTTCCTCTGTCGGCTCTTCGTAACACAGTTTCAAGGTTTGGAGGACTTCTTCCTCAGATTTTCCCTGGGTTTTCAGAGATTGGAGATACATCTCCATTGCGGTGGGTTCGGGGGTGGAGGTAGTCGACGATGATTGTGGAGTGGAGGTGTCAGTAACTCGCACTCTTTGGGCTGGACAAGGGTTACGTGGAGTAAAGGTTGGGTTACGAGGCGGGAAATTGGTTCGACATTGAGTAGTGTTATGTCCAGTTTGGCGGCATTTGAAGCATCGTCCTTCTCTAATGCATTTAGCACGTTCGGTGGGAGTGAGTTTGGTTAAAGTAACCGCATCAATATCCATGGCATTAGGGTCTCTGGTCTGATGGGAGGGACCGGGGAAGGAAGGAACATGTTTTCCTCCTTTAAGTGCTAGGATGCACATTCGCTGAGTATGGAAAGTTTTAGTGGATTTGATCCACTCGTTGATCGTGGTGGGGATGGTGGACATGGACAAGATGAGGATCGTGATCTTCTGATCAATCCCAAGGGAGAACTGGTCAATGAGGGAGGCATCGTCGGTGATGCCGGCCTTAGCGGCGAGGTTCTGGAAATCTGTGATATATTTCTGGAACCCATCGTCGTAGGTTCCACTAGTAGCTTTGAATGATTTCTGCACTAGTTTGTGCAGATCGAGACGGGCAGTGGCTTTAACGTCGTAGGGATAAAACGTGGTTTCAAAGTCGGTGGCGAGTTTGTCAAAGGTTTTCTCATTGGCAGGGGTAGCGGTGTTCCCTATCTTATCATACCACATTTCTGAGAAAGAGACTCCTCGTCCCTTACTCATCTTGTTCAAGGTCGTCATGACCTTCATGTTGTCGGTGGTGTATAGCTGGGCGTTGATAGCGAAGTAGGCTTTCATGGCCTTGATCCATCTCATGGCGTCGCCGGGTTCTCCGGAGAAATCAGCTGGGAGGGCTGCTTTGAGTTCTGCAGGTTTAGCAGACATGTTGGGGGTAGAGGCGTGAGAACTTGGTTGCGAAGGTGGTTGTGACGGGGGTCGGGGTGGTGCACCAATTCAAAGTTGGTGAGCAGTAGGGTGCGGGGGTGTGGATCCTAACGTGGCTACAAGGGGTCCAAAGAGGGCCTGGGGTGCTCGTGGTCTGGGTGCAGGTAGTGCTGGTTGCTGGGGTGTGGACAAGGATGGGTGGTCTTTGTCGGAGTTGCTAGGGGCTCTATACCCTCTGGTGTTTCTGGATGTAATGGTGGCGGGTGGGTCCTACTTCTAGATAGGAGGGACGTAAGGATATACTTGATCTTATGTTACGTTGGTCATTCGTTGGTAGATGAACACTCAAGGTTCTACTTCTTGTCTCAAGGGAGGTACTCATGAAGAGATGCTTCGTCCTCAAGAACTTTAGAGAGCTGGGTTAAAGTGTGTAGTCAATCGGACTACCAAGGTCAAGGGTTATGGTCGACGGGACCAACAGAGGTCAAAGGTTCTAGTCAGCGGACTAGCTAGGTCGAGGGTCGAGGAGACTGGTTGATCGGACCAGGATACGAGACCAAGCGTATGATTCAAAAGATCAAGTATGTGGAATACAAGATATTCTACGAGTCTTTTATAGTGTTGAACTATTGGGGACGCGTAATCGTAGAACAGTGAAGAACATCGGAGAACGATTGGAAAGTGAGTAATACGGAATATGTAATCAGTGCGAGAGAACTGATTAGAGGAGTGCGTGTCCGATGCGAACGTATCAAGACAAACAGAAAATGAGTCATACCCCCTTCCGAGAAGATAAGAAGTCCGAAGTGAACGGCTTAGGGGTTAGTTACAGTTCGATGAAATGAATGGAGAGTGGACCAAGGATAAGAAGGAAATGGTCAACTGTCGAAGTATATATCCCCCATATAATGGTAGGGGATCGGTATGCAACAAAAATGAGTAGGACGGAGGAAAAGAGTAGGCTGATTGTAACAACAACTTCTCAGGCCATTACATTGACTATCAACCTTGTAACATCCACCTTGAATACTTCGAGCCCAACCTGACATCACATGTTCAGCCTTGTGATGCTGGAATCATTCGTACAACAAAGGGACTCTACCAAAATGCATTTTGCATGCGTGCGGTCGAGCTGGATGACGCTGGTGAAGAAAACATTTACAAGATTGATCTACGTGAAGCCATGATGATGATGGTTGAGGCATGGGGTCAAGTGAAGGTCACAACCATCGTGAATTGCTGGAATCACACAGGGATTCAACCCGACACCGAAACAAATCCCTTGCCACCTTCCACTACCATGTCACCCACCCAGACGACATCTGCTGCTCCGAAGGCTTGCAATCCAATGCAAAATCCTGCCACCTGGATTCTTGTTCGAGAATTTGCGATGTCAGATGAAATCCGACTGCCGGTGGTTGAGAAACAGCTTGAAGAGATCCTTGGAGGGGCATATACAGCACAAGAATGGGATCCAGTCCTTAAGATTGTGATGGATGCTGAGCATGATGTTGCAAAAGCATTGGAGGGCCTTGATAAACTCACCGTACCCATCTTTGGTTGCCCAATTCGCCAAATCACACCCTCACATCCACCACTTCTTCCGACAAAGATCACAGTACGTCCCAACCTCCCGCAGCTTTCCGAGGTTGAAAACACACTGCTAGAAACTGTAGGGATGCTTTAGAAGCGCAGATGAATCATTGGAAAAGCACTCACCCTCGAAGAGATGTTGAATCCAGTCCCAGACTCGGAGGTGAAGATTGGAGAGTCTGCCTACCAATTTGCGGGTGGTGATGCGGACATAGTGGCGCAGGTAAAGAACGAATTGGCAATGAAGGTGGCAGAGGACAATAATGAGGACGAGGAGCCTGATGAGGATGAGGAACCAGAGATGGACTTGGGTGGAGCCATCAGTCTGTGTGTTACAATTTCTCTTCTTTGCTTTGTACTATGTTTCGCTATCTTGACTTCCCTTGACGTGTATTACTAACCCTGGTCCTCTTTCGGATACAGGGTCTCACCATCCTATTGGAGGGTTGTACGAGTGGTACGACTTTTCATTCATCCCATTCTCATTGGCCCCTTGAATCGTACGATGTGACCTTGATTTCCAATTGGCTCCTGTATATGATACGATTTCTTGACTTCTTCTTTCATCTTGGTCCATGCGCCGAACCTGCCACTATTTAAACCCTACAACCAGTACCCTTGTTCCCTATGCTAGTTCTCTCAGATCTACTAGCCTCTACCCTGTACTCGGTCACACTTGAATCCACAACTTTCCTCGTAACTCAGCCTTGTCGTGTCCTAAGCAACCTCAGCTGACTTAGTCTAAAGACTTCCTTGGTCGACTTACAACTGTAAGCAACACCTTAGCCGAAGCGCTGTCTTCGGGGTTCACTAGTCTCGTTGACTCTTTATTGAGTGACGCTCAAGCAATCACTCGAATTGCAGCTCAAGGTATTGAGGACTGTCTACTCAACGCCTTCTTAGTCATCAACTTAGTTTCCCTTAACGGAGACTTGAACGCTGAAACTACCCTCCTCGGGCAGGCTTATCTCGTCCTCGTCTTTAGAGGTAGTATACGTCCAACAACGTAACACTGTGTCAACAGATGGAACACATTTCAATCACTTACAGGACTTGCGACACATCTCTTGAGGTCTCTCGGTGTCTGCGGAAGTTCCGGATTGAATTGCAGCGGATGGAGATGGCCACGCTGAAGCAAACGACGATGGATAGATTTTTGGTTAAGAGAAATAAGGGGGTGTCACAGTAGTCACAGTAGTCACACCCACATTGTATCGCATAACGCTAATGATGCATGACCAAAGTCTGTTGACACAAGATCACTGACTAGTGGCAAACCTAGCTCGGCACATGAGGAGACGAGTGTATTGATCTCTAAGCTCGATAGGTAATCTATGGATTACCTGAGCTATTCAGTAGCTACAGTATATAGTTCAAGCTAGAGATTAGGGGACAGATAGATCATCCTTTGCCCCCGGCCCTCACAAGGGCTCACCTCATCTGATTCCTGAGTCTACACCTCACCTCTCGCTCTCCATTGTCGTGCGACAGGTTATGAGCCCCGCGCTCTGACCCTGAAACAGACAAATCTTTACCACGATGTCGGCTCCTACCGGACCGCCACCACCACCATTTGTGCCGCCATTCCCCCCTCCATTCCCCCCATTTTCGTCGTTGAGCTCTGCTCCGACTACTTTGGGTCAGGCAAACAACACTGCCAATACTACTTCAAACAACGTTCCCGCCTCTTCGTCTTCGCAGTCATCGACTCAGCAGCAGCCACAGCCACAGCCACAGCCACAGCCTGAGCCACAGACTCCTGCCACCAGTACTGCACCTACCACGCCCGTACTTCCAGCCTCCAACACCCCGATCAAGGTCGAAAAACTCAATGACAAGAACTGGCTCAAATGGTCCTTCCGCATGGAGCTTGTCCTCATGCGGAAACACCTCTTCGAAATCGTATCTGGGACCCTTCCTAAACCTGATGATCCCACTGCGGCCGCTGACTGGACTGACTGCGACCTCGGTGCGCAGGAACTAATCTCCACGACAGTCTGCAACGACCAGGTTGTCCATATCCGCTCCTACAGCACGTCTGCAGAGATGTGGCAGGCACTTTCCACAATCCATCAGCCATCCACCACCTTCTCGGCGCAGCTCTCACGCAAGACGCTGTACCACACGGAGGCTGACGAGGATACAGAGGTACATGAGCACCTCACCAAGCTATCTTCCATGCGACAGAAGCTTACTGCCCTCGGCGAACACATCCCCGACGCTGAGTTCAAATCAATTCTTCTTTTCTCGCTCCCTCCCTCTTGGGAACCATACATTGCTTCATATCTCGGCTTTCGCAGCTCTGGACAACACGACTCCACCAAGTCGCTCACTGTGCAGCAGCTCATCTCCCAATTGTCTGAGGAGTTGCAGCACCACAAGATGAAGATGGGCAGCAATTCTGCTTACACTGCATCGAATGGCAGTAGAAAAGCCAAGTCGTGTGGCATTTGCAGGCGAAAATGGCATGCTACCGCCGTCTGTCGACACAAGGGGAAACCCAAGTGTAATGTTTGCGACAAATTCGGCCACAAGGAGGCCGACTGTTGGAGGAACCCAAACAATAAAGGGAAACCACAGGTTAGCAAAGGCGACAAGGGCAAAAAGGGCCCACGCCAGAAAAATGGAAAGGCAAAGAGCATGCCAACCATGTTGTGTCGGATTCCGACAGCGATGATGAGCGGTTGGAAGAACGCTTTAACGCCAATGTAACCATAGATAGCGATGCTGAAATGTCCATGGCTGATAAGGCCATTGTTTTTGCTTATCCGTGGATTGCAGACTCCGGCGCGACAGTACACATCTGCGCGCAATGAGAAGCCTTTGTGACATACAAGACACTTACTGGCCGAACCGTCAAAGGTTTAGGTGATCGAACCATAAGTGCCATTGGACAGGGAACAGTGATATTGAGGGGAAAGTACAAAGGGAAAACAACCAAAATACGATGTCTAAAAACCCTTCATATCCCCGAGGCACGCGAGAACCTGTTCTCCATCGCACATTTCAATTCAGGGGGAGGTTGTCTGCAACTTGCGGACGGCCCGATGATCCTGACGGGCTTAGATGGAAGCCCAGTTGCGACTGCGAGTAAGAGAGATGGATTGTTCTATCTCGACGTCCATACTCTTACCCATCCCGAGGTCAATGTTGCAATCAAAGTAAAGTGTGCCTGGACATGGGAGGAGTGGCACCGCCGGT
>JBBPOB010000829.1:352-12737 GCA_038091275.1 Tylopilus subfusipes | reverse complement strand
GGAAGCTGCGTCACTACCGCTTTCAGGAGCGGAAAGACATCGAGACATGGAATCTGTGTGCAATGTCAAATGTATAGCAGACGAGCAGGTAGCATATACTCACCAGAAAGCCACATGGTGATGGATGGGCGCACATTGTCATCTTTTTCAACGATACTCAGCATCTCAAGTAGTGATTCGCCTGCTTCCTTTATGCGACCCGCTGCATAAAGGGTCTCACAAAGTTGCTTTCGAATCCTGATGCCAAGATCGTCGAACTTCCATCCGGATATCTGATAAAGAAGGTATTTCGATACTCTGCGACCATACAGGGCGTGTGAGCTTACCAGCGAGATCATGAAGAGTGGTCGACTCGCGTGATACCGCATTTGGGCTCGCGCGCGCTCGAAATCTTGGATCGCGCGCACGTAGTCACGGCGATCCAGATGCGAGTTTCCACGGAGAAAATGCATATATGCCTGCTAGAATGAGTGATATTCGCTGTATGATAGCGCGTTATCACGTACCTGAACTACATAGCATATCGAGTTGAAATACACCATGGCGATGAGGTCATTTACGCGCGATATCGCATCCACTTGATCACCGGCCATAAATACGATGACAGCCTAAATGGGAGGTGAGGGGCGAAGAAATCGTGATACTCTTTAATACACACCTTCATCAGGAGAATGAAGCTGACATGAGTTGAGTGGAAGCGCTCGAACCCGACGTCGCACGCCCGATACGCGTCATACTTTTCCCCCTTCCCGGCGAGCGCTACGCTTTTTGCAATGTAGCCGGCGACGGACGGCTGAATTTCGATGGACTTGTGTCAGAGAATGTCAGCGTCAACGCGCACGTGAGAAGAGAGCAGTACATACCTGCTCGGCATCACGGAGCGCAGCGTCCCAGTCTTTCAAACGTGATTTGACCAGCGCCCGACCAGCGAGCATATGGTGGTTTGGCCCTTGAGAGGCAGAGACCGCTGCGGTCAATAAGGCTTCCGCGTTTCCGAGCTGATCGTACTTCCACGCATCGAGCGCAGCATCGGCGATCTGGATGTCTGGTTCCAAGAAGGTAGAATGCAGGCGAGGCAAAGGGATTGATTCCTATAAGAGGATACGCTGGTAAACACGCCGTAGTATATTAAAAACATGATACTTGCAGTGATGTGGGTTATACTGTGGGCGGTGATCTTCCCGTGTTCTCCAGCGACCACGAGGAAGCGGTCGTCTGGAGAGCATGCGATTGAGCGTATGGTTTGAGGGTGCTGTATGACAGCAAGCTGAGCGTGGGTCGAGGTGTCCCAAACCGTGACGGAATGGCGCGTAGCGTATGCGACGTATTGGCCATGCTGTGGGAGGGCGATGCAGGAGGAGTCGGTGCTATCTGGAACTGGCCAGTCCGCGACTTGGGATCCTGTGGTTGCATCGATTTGCCTGATAATGCCGTCGGAGACGACGAATAGACGGTTGTTTAACTCCCAGAGGAGACCGCTGTTGAACCACGGGAGCACTTTGCCTGGAATGCGGACGAGCGGCGTGCCGTCGGCGTTGTATAGATGAACGGAGTTGGGAGTGGCGATCGCGAAGTGAGTGCCTTGGGGCGAGTACTTGGTTGCGATGACGACGTCGTCGTGCTTGAGTGGGCCGACGACGCGCTGGCGGGCTGCGACGTCCCAGACGGAGGCCGTGAAGTTGAGCGATCCAGTGACGAGGCGGGCTGAGTCAGGCGAAAAATCGACGCCGTTGGCGTACATCTCCACGTTCTTGAAGACCTCCTCGTACGTCTTGGCATCCCAGACGATCAGCGCGTTGAACGTCCCGGCAGCGATCCACCGCCCGTCCTTGGACACCGCGAGACAACGCACGTACCCAACGGCGGAGTCTTTCGTCAACTCGGACTCCACCTCTTTCCTGTCTGCCACGCGCCAAAGTCGAACACCCTTCTGGCCACCGCCCAGAATATACTCGCCATCCGCTGAGAACGTCACCGCCCGTACGTCGGTCAAACCGGAGTCGATGTCAACGAGCGAGGAAGACTCTTGTCCAGCGTTCAGCATCAACGCGGCTTCGTCGTCGGTCGTCGGTGACAGGAGCACGATGTAGCAGAGCGAACGATGGGAGGAGTCCACAGCGTCTGCACGCCTATATATACATGCACGGCTCTCTTAACCCGCGTTGCTGGACTCCCGTGTTCCGGGCCAGGGCTGTGTTTTCCTTGATGGGCTCACAGACAACACCGCTCGACCGTGGCTCGACCTGTACACCCGCGGGACATGCAGCTGATCGTCTTCATTTTCTTCATTGCCTCAACGAGAACGAAACCAAGGAATGCAGTCTGCACTCCCAACGACTTTAGCGTCAAGTGCAAGGACGAAACTCACGGAAACACGGATACGGATACGTACGCTCGAAAGACCCTTATTCTATATTACTGGACGATTCAAGATCGTCTTACCGGTAGTTCACGCTACACAGCTCACAAGCACAGCCAACAGGAACACTACTATACGCGCATCTACGATTCACTCCATGCGGCACGATCCCCCCCCTCTACTTGTTCAGCTCTTCGGACCTCTTCTTGAGCTCCTCTCGGCTCTAGACGATGACATCAACATCACTCGCAGCGCATACAGTCGCACGTGTCGCTCACCAGCGGGGCATCCAGCTTGTTCAACACCTCCTGACTAGGGACATGAGGCTCCCGAGCATGATGCGCCATCGCAGTTGGGTTGCTCGCCAGCCCAGCGCCCCCACCGACGAGATCCGCAGGATCGTTCGACTTCTGTAGTCGTGCCAGTTGTTAGCGGCGACGAGCATCGCATGACGGGACGTGACTGACCGCTGGATGGGGCAAAATGTTGAAGCGCTGCTCCGTCTGGGAGCTGCTTGCACTCTTTGTTCCCGACATGGTGGAGAGTTGGAGATGGCGAAGGACAGCTCGGTGACCCTTATCTAGGCTGGCCCTTCGCATGACGTCATCTTGCTGCGCCTGTGGCGGCGACTTGGAGTCGAGACAGAACAAAACCATTGAGACGAGCGAACGAGCAGACCAACCGGACCGGAGACAATGCAACTACGACTGACGGGCTAAAGGAGAACTCTATCTGACGGAGATGGGTATCGTACAGCTGACTCTAGCGAGGCTTACACAAGAACACCAATTACCATACACCAACTGGCAATCCTACATAAGCAATTACGTGTAAAAAAAGACTACATCCACACTCACGACTAGACATGTTGGTGGCAGGAAAATTTGGGATAAACAGAAACGACGGCCGGCATGGGCAAGTAAAACGACGTGTTCACTGTAACAGCATCATCTGATTCAAGAAGCTGAGCGAGACGATCAGGAAATCACAGGACACTGCGTCCTCCTCACCTTTCATTCTGAAAAGGTCGGATGAGCAGCTGCTTAGGACGAAGTAAAGAGATATATCACTGACCATCATAATTGATCTGGCCATCGCCGTCCACATCCGCCTCGCGGCTCATCTTCACCTCCGTTTCGGTCAATTTCTCGCCTACGACTCGCATTGAGCACATCGCCCCAGTCGAGAGGAAGAAAAAAAAAGAAGAAACCTCACCCGAGTTGGTCATCACGTGCCGCAACTCTGCCGCGCTGACGAACCCGTTTCTGTGCTGATCAAACACCCTGAAGACCTCTCTGATCTCTTCGTCGCTATCCGTATCGCGCATCTTTCGCGCCAGCATGGTCAGAAATTCTGGAAAGTCGATCGTGCCGTTTCCGTCCGCATCGACTTCGTTGATCATGTCTTGCAACTCGGCTTCGGTCGGGTTCTGTCCCAGCGAGCGCATTGCCGTGCCAAGCTCCTGGGCGGTGATCGTGCCATCTCCATCTGTGAGAAACAAACTGATCAGACCTATCGGCGGTTGAGAGACGTGCATGTCTAGTTTTGACCTTTGTCGAACAGAGACAACGCTTCCTTGAATTCTGGGCACGCTCCGTGAGCGGCGAGGACAGGCTTCTATACAGGATGGATATACGTACCTGAGATTTGTTCTGCGAGTCATGGAAAACTCATGAGTGGGTCTCGCTCAGCACGTATCGACACCACCTTCAGACTTGGTAAATTGCCCGAGACCGACTCATAAGCCCGATGGTTACCGTGTGATGTTCTAGAAGGGCGCACCAACTGATACGACATATTCTAGAAACACGTGTCTTGGGAAATTGCTATGGTCGTGGTCGGGAGATAAGACGCAGGAGATGATGGGGCAAGGTCGACAGGCAATATCTCACCCAATGCTCCCGATTATTCAGCCTTATAATAAGGAGTGGCGTTACGTGTCACCACTTATTCCCGATACGGTAGTAGAGGGTAGTTTCGAGAAATCTGTACTTATACTTATATTTATTTACTTTGCCTTGGTCTTCTATCCAGCTCATTTGAACAGAAGGCTCAACAACTGTAAGCCTGAGGGAGAGGCCATCAGCAAATTCAAAATGTTCTGTACAGTGCTGTGCAGCGTGTGACAGATGTTATGGCATTACTGGAAGGTCCCCCCTGTGCAGCCCTGGTACAGTTATATCACAGTGCTGTCACACTGCTCACAGCACTACAGTGCTACAGTGCTCCCAGCATTCACAGTGTGACAGTACTGTACAGAGTCCCCAGTAGAGTACAGCCATAGACTTTTTTCCTATTCAGATTGCATCACTCAAATGTTATAGGGAAAAAAATTGTATTTTCTATCTAAATACAGGCTCTACAGTACTATACCTGTGGGGGTCATGTCGTCTTGTTGTTGCCAGTAGGATGAGGGTGAGGGTGAGGACAAGGGTGTTGGAATTAGCAAATAGTGTGCAGCAGTACAGCCACCGTATTTCATAAGCACGACGTGTATTTGAACTTTGGTTTGTAGTTAGACACCTCAGCTGGTATCCCAACCACTGAGGTGAGTACTTACCACTACTATAGAGCTACCTACAGTACTGACTACATACAGTACTTATTATTCAATAGGTAAGCTCAGCTGGTTTCCCAACCACTGAGTACTTATTATTCAATAAAGGGTGCACTGCCATTGTGTTGTTGTTGTCAGGTTGTTGTCTGAGTTGTTGTGTTGTCATTGTCACCAGTGAGGGAGGGAGAGGGCAACAGTGTGCTGTCATTGTCTGAGTTGTTGTGTTATTGTTATTACTGGTGAGGGTGAGGGAGAGGGCAAGGGTGAGGGTGCACTGTTGTTATCTGAGTCACCAGGTTGTCATTATCACCAGTGAGGGCAAGGGCAAGGGCATGCTGTTAGCAGCTAATGGCCCCATATATGGTACAATGGGATATGATGGGTGCATGTGATAGCAGTAATCACATGTGCCATGGTTAGTATATAAAATGGGGAGTCTTAGGACAAGCTCCCTATAAAATAATCCTGTCTACTATGTATGTATCATATAGTGAATCTGATAATGGTTCACTTCACCTGTGTGTTCTTGAGGCAAGACCAACGATAACCAACAACTTTACAATTTTTTGAAGTGCATTTCACAGATTCACCATGAGTTGCACCATCACTTGCAGCTATGTGAGAGCAGTGGCTACTCAGCCACAAGGA
Organism: Tylopilus subfusipes; assembly: GCA_038091275.1. Taxonomy (NCBI): domain Eukaryota; kingdom Fungi; phylum Basidiomycota; class Agaricomycetes; order Boletales; family Boletaceae; genus Tylopilus; species Tylopilus subfusipes. The sequence goes on along the minus strand of JBBPOB010000829.1, from coordinate 7,173 downwards.
CTTGGGGGTAAACCACCCCTGGACAAAAATGATCATCAGCTTCCAAAGGGCCCGCCTGAAGGGAAAAAGGTCGAAGAAGAAGGGGCCTACTCCCTGAACTGGGACTGAAGACACCAGTCAAGGGTCAAATGAAAAAAGACCCAGGAATGAAAGTGCCTCAAGGCCTGGGGAACTCCAAGCTCCCCAATTGGAAGGAAGTACTGAAAGAGTTGCAAGAAAAGCAATGGCTGGGATTTCCAGTATGATGGCTGATGTGCTGAGTCCTCTTACATCTCGAGATACTAAATAGGAACTAACTTGTCTGACAATCAAGCTGGAACCTCATTGGTCCGATCGATCATAACCCTAGAACTGAGTAACCTTGTTCTTGAGGATGCAGTGTCTCTTCATGAGTACCTCCCTTGAGACAAGAGTAGACCTTCGAGTGTTTGTCTGAAGACAAACAACTAGCATAACACTGACAGTGGGCAGAATATGGGTGTGGCCCAGGTGGTTTCAATAACCATGGTATTGAATTTGGGCAGTTCCATGCTCACCAGATTGACCAACTGAGAGTTGTGATCAATTGGGAGGTGGAGAAAGACTCTTCCACCAAGTCTGACAGCAGTGCTCCAGAGGTGCCAGTCAAGTGTGAGGATGAGAAACAAGTTCCTCAGACAACTCCTGGGAATACTTCCCAGTGCCCTAGGAATAGGAAAGGAAGACATCCTAAGGGGCTAGCCCCCAACATGCCTAACTGTCTTAGGTATTTGTCCAGATGTAGCTTGGACATCATACACCATATTTTTGGACAAGACCAAGGTGAAGAAATAAATTGCCAGAATGTCAAAAATCAAGCAGCAGCTGCTGCTGCTGCTGCTGGAGGACACCCTCCTGATGGAGGAGGACCTGATGAAGGGGAATCTGATGAGGATGAAGAACCCATCATCTGATTTCACAACTACCCCGAAGATGAGGACGGAGGAGAAGACCCATTGGAGGGTAGCACACTGTCATATCCATTCTAACCCCTATTCTGCTCCTCCTGCTACCCCTCCGCTGAACTCCAGTCTATCTCTGGTCTGCCCTCATTCAAGGCCTTAGGACTTCCCTCGGAGTTCATCTCCTCCATATCAGACCTCCGTCATACTACTACCTGACCTCTGTCCCACATGCACCCCATCACTACCTTACTCCCTTCTGATCTCTGCTTCACATATACTCCCTTGTTCCTTGTTTCTAACCATATGTAACTCCTGTCTCATCTCCTCTATCCACATGTCCTCTTACTTATTTTGTTTTTTACCACATGTTTCTCCTGTTTCAAACTCTGAACTCCAATCTGAATTCCTACTATATAACTCCTGTCATTACTGCCATGTAACCTTAGTACAAATATCAACAATAGTTACTCCTTCTTGCTCTCGTCCCTCCTACCTTGAACCTCTGCTTCTCCGAAATTAGGACAACAAGTCTAGGCAAGGGCATGACACATAAGTCCTGTGCCAAGTCCTATACGTACCCCATCCTATCTCCATTGGACCTCTGATCCATCCTGAACTCACCTACCCCTACCCCCCCTAGTTCTGTCTAGACTTCCTGTGGACTTGAACATGGAGGAACCAGACTTGACACCCACCCAGAGGAGGCCCTCCTGGAAGGGGTCCCCCTGGAGGAGGATCTTCTAATGATTCAAATGACCTGTACAGGAATCAAGGACTTGGAGGACCACCATGTGATCCTCCTATTGAATAATAAGTACTCAGTGGTTGGGAAACCAGCTGAGGTGTCTAACTATGAGACATGAGAAAATGTACTTCATGATTAAGTAAGCCGGTGGCTGTACTATCGCACACCATTTGCTAACTCCAACACTCCCCCTCAAATGGAAGTGGGTCTGATGAATGAGCATTAAACAAATGCTATCATGTCTGCATTGAGTTCAGTGAGGTTGCGTCGTCCTGCGCTTGTGTGGTTGCCCGATTTGGTAAGTCATGGCTTGTCTGCCTCTAGGTGCACACTCATCCTTGATCAACTCTAGTACCGCCGTCTTTGTGTATCGCACCTCAGGATTGCTCCTGTGCACTTTCTGGTCAATATACAATATGTTCTTCACATCTTATTCACCTGATATGGCCTCGACGCATTTGGATGAGCTGGTCAGTCCTGCTCCTGGTACTGACCCTTCTAGGTTGCGTTTTCAATCATCCTCGATGACGTGGTGGGTTTGGATGGCTTGAAGGTGGTCTGTGGTTGATGGGAGGTGGTGTGGACAGCCTAGGTATGTCATCTGTTGTGTGCTGGCACTGCTCATGCTCATATGCCTGGAACTCAGCTAGCGCCTCCGTTTCGACTCATTTTGAGTTGCAGCGTGGTGCGCTTGTTGCGCCGTCCTTTTGACCTCTTTTCCCATTGTATCTGATGCCATTGCCATCGATTTCGTGGCTCAAATCGCCCTTGATGTCACGTGTCACCTCCTGCTTGCCTAACTGGCTTCCTGGCCCTCTATCTTGACGATGCATGTTTGTTTTGACGACACACTCATTCTCCACGCTCCCATGGCATATATAATTGCATTTGGCGCTCTTGACAACATTTTCATGGCCCCGAACACCCTCAACGTCTCCCAACTCCTATGGTAGGTCCAAATGACCTCCTGTCGCGGTATCTTGACATGATGCATTCACTTTGCCATTGTGCTCGTTCTCAACGCCACTGGGATGTTCTTCATTGTGTCCAGCTCTGTTGACAACGTTTGGCTGGTCCGGATTGCCTTCAATGTGTTCCATCGCCTCCAGCTCGCCTCTAGGGTCTCCTGGGTCTCTATCTGGACATGGTGTGTCTGTTTCATTGGCGCACTTGTTTCTAACACTTTCAGGGCATTCCTGGTCACTGAGAGTCACCTGGTACGGCCGTTTCACTGTCTGGTTCATCTGGCTCATCCTGGGCTCCACCTGGTGAGTTCTCCTCCTCACCCTGCTCTGAGCGTACATGTTCGTATTCTGACGCGTTTCACAGCTCCTTTGGCCACTTCCTGGCATCCCCATTGTGTTCTGGCACTCCTGACTTGTCCGTACTATCGCCGGTGAGCTTGATGTCGCAGCTTACCACTGCTTTCCTCTCCCCCTCGAGCTCAACGCTCAGGGGCTTGCTCTGTCAATCTATGGCTTCGTCTGGTGGTGAAGGTGGCTCTGGGGCATCCTCAGGTATGTCATCAACATTCATTTTGCTGTGCTGAATGTTTTCTTCAGCCCTCATCATCGATCATGTGTGTGCCAACGCACTCTCTCTCTACCCCTTGACCGACTTCGCTCGACATGTCATTGACCCCTCAACCTCGTCCTGGGCATCTCAGTGCGTACCTACAACCTTCCCGTTGGTCCCTGCATCTACGCTTTCGAGCATGACACTGTTGTTTCGTGTGACATTGATCTCGCCCCCTGGCTCGACCTGGACATCTGTAGGGTCGTTTGATGCATCCTATGCCTTGTATGGTGGTTTGTCTGGGCTCCATGGTCGACGTTCCTTGTTGCCTACCTTGCCCATACTCTCTGTGTGCCCTCTCGACAATTTCGACACTCTGGACTCAGCTGACTCAACCCTCTCCTCACCATCTCACCCGCCTATGCCCTCAGGCTTGCTGGGTGGCTCTGTAGGCTTGTCTGGGTGACGCTCATCATCACCCATCGTGTCTGCAGGGTCCTCCGATGGTCTTGCTGGATCTGTCGTCATCCTGGAGTGGTTGTCTCAGTGGTCATGCAATGCGCTTTGTGCGCTTGCACTGGTTGTCGTCTGGTTGCCTTGGTCCTGAGTGGCCTCGGCTTCATCTGGCTTGTGCACAGTCAGCTCAGCACTGCCATCGCTTGCCTGTTCTGTGTGCTCCCCCTCGAGTGACATGCTTGGGGGTGCATCAGGTGTTGTCATGGTGGTCTCCACCTGACTGGTTTGTTCGTCAATGCGCTTGACATTCTTTGTTGCCTGAGTCAACGCACTTGGCATGTGCTTGACAATCTTGGTTGACATCCTCTCCACTCTCAACTTCATTGCCCATCACTCCCTTGTGGCTCGTGGCCACTTCCTGGACCTCATCACCCAATGCATCTTTGCTTGGCGGTGTCCTCTTCTGCGATATGGGTTTTGACTCGTCTGGTGGGTTCTGCAACTTGCCCACTGGCCTTGTGGGCCCTGCACATGTTGCATGCAGGTTCATGATGTCTGTGGTCTTGTCGTCAACTTGCTGACCTGTTTCTTTGTCTGCTCTACCCCCTCGCTTGATGCCCACCACACTCTGGCCCTCTCCATGTGATCACTTGTTACATGGTGTCCTCTGCAGTGTGACTATTGACACATTCTCTTGGGGTTTAACGAACCTGTCTTGTGGGCTGCTCACCAGGGTCATAAGGCTTACGCCATCAGTCCTGTGGTCCATGGTTGTTTTGCCCGGTCCCTTGGCTATGGCTGTGCCTTCTTCAACTCTCCTGCACAGTGTGCCACCTGTCTGCTGTCACAGCTTGTCGAACCTTTTCATTAGGTAGTTGATGCATTCCTGCACTGTCACATAGTGTTGAAAATGTCTGAAAATGGATTTAGGGACTGTGCACTCGACCATGTGTCTGACTAGTCCATCGTGAGCTTTGCTGAATCTCTCTGGTGGGGTTCCCATGAAGTAATTGGCTAGTTGCAGTTGCGCAGCAATCTGCCAGAGGTTCTTGCGCCATTCCGACCAATTCTGACCATCTGGCCTTAACTTGACAATATCAGCCATTCTGTGAGTCTGGTCCCAGTAGCCTACTGATCAGGGCTCATAACCTATTGAATAATAAGTACTCAGTGGTTGGAAAACCAGCTGAGGTGTCTAACTACAAGACACGAGAAAATGTACTTCATGATTAAGTAAGCCAGTGGCTGTACTATCGCACACTGTTTGCTAACTCCAACACCTCCATGGGGTAATGACCCCAACACACAATATCTTAGGAAATTCACCCCTAGTAATGTGCGCTATGTGGGCTTCATGCAGTGAAGATACATTGATTGCATCAGAGAACAGGTTGGTCAGGTGACTGGGCCAGTTGGCCCTGAGGTAAAGGTGATGAGTCTGCCCAAACTGGGAAAATATGAAGGTCAGGATGATCTTGGGAAATTCAATGAATGGATCAGGCAGTTGCTGAAATACTTCAGGACTTTTAAAATAACTATTCCTGATTATGAGGATGATCATGTCCGCTATACTGGATTATTCCTGAAGGACATGGCCTCCCAGTGGTATGATCAGAAGGTAGAATCTCCCGACTACCAGGTCCAGTATTGAACATTTAAAAACCTCATTTGTGAGCTCTTTAAGTGGTTCATATATGAAGTATCAGCACAAAATGCTGCCAATCAGTATGACTGCACCAGGTATAACCCTGAGAAGGGCACACTCACATTCTATAATGAACTAAAGCAATGAGCATACTGGATGGTACAATCTCCAGACAATTATTTGTTCAGGAGGAAATACCTCTGAGGGCTCCCCAGTTCCCTCATTGACATAATGTACTGGGCTCACAATATAACTGTGGAACACTTGACAATCCAGGAGATTCTCAAGGAGGTTCAAAAGATGGAGACAGCCCAAAAGGCGATTGACCTTCATATGTGTGCTATCCAGCACTCCAGAGGCAAAACCTCCTTGAATGTGCCTGGAAAAACAGGTGCTTAGTATCAAAAGAGGAGCCATGATCGCCCCTCAGGAAACATAGGCAACAAACCCAAGTTCTTCAGGAAGGGTAATATAGTGACCTCCAAAACCATTGCAATGTTTAACCCTAATGTGGTGTGCTTCATGCACCACAAGCACCTGTGGGAATGTTGCTTATGTTTGGTGGGAACAAACAAAGTACAAACTCTTGGCTACAAATTGGTCTCTGGGTCATGTGATTTGGCCCAGTGGTGGTGGAGATATGGCCATTTTAACATAGCAATATCATTACAATAGTTTTGCACCTTTCAGGTTGACTGGGTATTTAGTACTTGGTATAGCCTCCTTTTGCCTTGATCACTGCCTCAATCCTCCTAGGGATGCTCTCAATCAACTTCTGACACTCCTCAACTGGTATTCCCTCCCCTTCCTCTTGAATCCTCTCCTACAACTCATAAATCCCATTAAAAGGATGTTTATGATCTGCCAGCCTCCTCTTGAGGTAACCCCAGCAATGTTCAATGGGGCTTAGGTCAGAAGACTGTGCAGGCCATACCATAGTCCTAAAATCTTGCTCCTCTAGCCACTCTTTGACCTTCTTGCAGGTATGCTTGGGGTCATTATCCTGCTAAAAAATGATATCAGGAGGATCTAGACCATAATACTGCAGAGTATCCAGCAGTTCATCCTTCAAAATCTGAAGGTAAATGTCTCCATCCATCCTTCCATCAATCTTAGCAGCATATCCAACTCCCTGCCAAGTCATACATTCCCACATCATCAAAGAACCTCCTTCAAACTTGACTGTTTCTTGTACCAGCCTATCACTGAGCCCCTCACCTGCCTTTTTCCACACCCATTTTCACCCATCTGATCCTAGGCAATTGATTTTAGTCTCATCAGACCCTACTACCTTCTTCCAATCCTCCACAGTCCAATCCTTATGAGTATGGGCAAAATCCAAACGAGCCTTGCAATGCCTGGCTAAAAGCAGAGAACATTTGGACTTGACCACAGCCTTCATACCAGTCTTCTTCAAGTGCCGGCGCACTGTGGTGGCAGAGAGGGGTTGGTTGACAACATTGGTGAGTGCCTTGGTCACCTGAACAGCATTCTCTGCCTTTCCAGAAGAAATGAGATGGATGGCATAGCACATGTT
>JBBPOB010000828.1:0-12748 GCA_038091275.1 Tylopilus subfusipes | reverse complement strand
CTAAGTGGCTCTTGACCTCCTACAAGTCAGATCCACTACCAACTCTCCACTCTACTATCTCCCTCTTGGTCGAACACTCAGTGAGTATTCCCACTGACTGTGCTGGTGCTAGCAATTAGTTTTGTTATCATCCAAGGTTTCATCACCCACTGGCAGTGCACTGGCAGAGGAGAGGGCGCAGGCTGTCCCAGTCCCAGGAATAGTGGTAAGTGCTATAATACCATGACATCACATAACTTGAACACACCATTGGCAGCTGATAAACTTGAAACACAAAGTGGTGTGGGGGTTCCTCAACTGTGGTGCTAGCCAAAAATACCTCCAAATCACCGGATGATTGTGTTGACCTCAAATGGATCAAACTTGAAACCTGAAGTGTCGTGCTAGTAGGGTGGTCAGGGCCCAGGTTCTGGGTAGTATAGATTGCCAGTATCTTATGTTGTCAGGTCAATATGCTTTTTGGGTCTGAGTCTGCTCCATTGATGATGCAACATGTCGCTTTGCACATACCGTGGTCAACTTTGAAATGCAACCACACCTGGGTACCGCACGATGCACAGGCGGGCAGGTTATGATGCAACAGGTTGGGACAGCATGATCTTGCAATACATACCAGCGTGTGCCATGGTGAACAGGAGAGGGCATCTTGCAATACATCAGGCAGGCTGTGATGCAAAACAAATGCCATGCTGAACAGGAGAGGGCATCTTGCTGTAGAATACTCAGTAAGTCACTAAGTAAGCTAAGGTAACTACTGTGCAATTTAAGGTATAGCTTATGTAAGCCTAAATACTATATTCAGAATAAATTCCAACACACCCCCTCAAACATAAGAGGTCAGGCAATAGCTGTAGTGTTTGCCAAATAAAAGGAATGGTAATAAAAGGAATGTATACCCAATAAATTGATAAAATGAATGAATCGTAGTCCTCGAAATGAGTGGTATTGCCGGTGTTGCACTGCACTAGCATGGTTGCCTGATTTGGAAAGTTGTGGCTCACTTGCCTCTAGGTGCATGCGCTCATGCTTGATCAACTCTAGCACCGCCATCTTCACGTTTCGCAGCTCGGGATCACTTCTGCATCACCTATAATCAATATACAATATATCCAATCAGTTCAATTCACCCAATTCGGTTTCGATGGTTCTGAATGGCCTGGTAGGTCCATCTGGTGTGACTGACTCTTGTAGGTCACATTTTGATTCATCCTTGACGACGTGGTGGGTTTGGATGGATGTGGGGTCGTCTATGGCGATTAGGAAGTGGAGTGGATGGCTTAGGTACGTCATTCGTCCTGCGCCAGTGCTGGTCATGCTGACCCATATGTTCTTCAGCTAGCAGCCACATTTCGACTTGTTTCAAGTTGCGGTGTGTGCCACTCGTTGCACCATTCTTTCCCCATCGTCCTCCATCACATTCAACACCATTTCCAACGTTTTGGCACCTCCAATTGCGCTCAATGTGTTCCATCACCTCCTGGTTGCCCTCTGGGTGTCCTGGCCCTCCAACTTGATGTGACGCGTTCATTTCGACACTTCTAGGGCCTTCCTGAACTCTATGGACATCACCTGGCGCCACTTTGTTGCTCGAGTCGCCCGGCTTGTCTGGAGTCTTCTTGGGTAGGGTTTCCTCCTCGCCCTGCTCCAAGTGTGCGCTGACATGTTCTAATGCATTCAGCAGCTCCTTTGGCTGCTTCCTGGTGTCCTCGTTGCATATGGATGGTCCCTGCACATTCACATCACTACCTGGATCCTCTGGCTCGTCTTGAGCTCCTCCAGGTGAGCCTTTCTGACTTCTTCCCTCCGAGCGTTCACTAACGTGTTCTGACACATTTCCCAGCTTCTTCGGCATGTCTCTGGCATCCTCGTCACCCTTGGATGGTGCTGGCACATCCACATCGCTGCTGGTAAGTTCAGCATCACAGCTCGTTGCTGCTTCCCACTTCCCCTCGAGCTCAACGCTCAGGGGCTCACTCGGTCGCTGTGCGGCTTCATCAGGTAGTGCAGGTGGGTCTGGAGGTTCCATAGGTATGTTGTCAATGGTTGTTTCATTGCACTGACTATTTCTGTCAGCCCTTGTCATCGATTGTACATGCACAATTGTGCTTCCTCTCTCCGCACGATGGACCTCGCTCAACGCGTTGTCAACCTCTCAACCTTGACATGGACGTCTCAGCACATCCCTACAACCTTCCCACTGGTCCCTGTGCCTGCACTTTCGAGCACAACACTCCCAATTTGTTCAACATTGGTCTCGCCCCCTGGCTCGACCTGTACATCTGCAGGGTGGTTCGACATGCCCTGCATCTTGTCAGGTGGTTTGTCTGGCCACTGTGGTCGACGTTCCTCGTCGCCATTGCTGCCCGCACCCTCTGTATGCCCTCTGGACGACCTCAATACCTCCATCTTGGCCCTCCATTCGCCTGCTCACCCTCTCGTGCCCTCAGGCATGTCAGGTGGCTCTGTGGGCTTGTCTGGATGATGCTTGTCGTCACTCGCCACGTTCTCAGAGTCCTCTGACGGTCTCGCTGGGTCCATCGTCATGTCCGTGTCAGTTCAATGGTCGCACAATGCGCTCCATGTGCTCACGCTGGTTGCCATCTGATCACCTTGGTCCTGAGTGGCTTTGGCACTGTATAGCTCATGCACGATCAGCTCAGTGCTGCTGTCGCTCACCTGTCCTGTGCACTCCCCCTCGAGCGACATGCTTGGGGGTGTGCTGGGTGTCGTCATCGTGGTCTCATCTTCAAACATCTCCACTGGACTCACTTCAAGTTCGTCAACACACTTGGTACGTGCTTGACTTTCTTCGTTGACTCCCTCCCAACTCTTGACCTCGTCGCCAACCACTTCCCAGAGGGGTTCTGGCTCGTTCAGTGGGTTCTGCGACATGCCCGCTGGCCTCATTGACTCTACACATGTTGCGTGTGGGTTCATAATGTTAGCAGCCACATTGTTGACCTGCTGGTTGGCCATTGGGGGTTCGTCGACACACTTGATATGCAGTTGACATTTGTCGTTGTCATTGCCACCCACTGCCTTTCCATGCAATTCATTTGCGCATGGTGTCTGTACTGGCAGTATGGTGGACTTGACTGGTGATGGTTTCTGGGGCCATCATTCTCTGGCTGCACAAGGGGCTTCCGAGTCGCATGCAGGCTCCCGAGGTGATTCCATAGCGGCGCAAGGGACTTCTGAGTCACGCACTGGTATTTGTCAATTGTCAACCTTGTCGCCCTTTGCTTCGTCGTGGTTTGCAGCCACTTCCCAGAGCAGTTCTGATGATTCAAGCATTGGTGGGATTGTCAATTCGACTGGATATGGTGTGAGTTCAACCATTTGATGGTAGACCTTGGCATAGTCTCCACAGTTGTCTTGTGGGCCGCTCACCGGGGTCACAAGGCTTATGCCATCAGTCCAAAGATCTTTCGTGGTTGTTTGGCCCGGTGCCTTGGCTGCAGCTGTGCCTTTGTGGACTCTCCCACACAGTGTTTCACCCACTTGCTGGTGTGCAGTGTCAAACCTATTAGTTAGGTAGTCGATACATTCCCGCGCTGTACCATAGTGTCGAAAATTCCTCAAAATGGATTTGGGGACTGTGCACTTGACAATTTGTCTTGCAATTGTGTCACAAATGTCACTGAATTGTTCCAGTGGGTTTCCCATGAGGTAATTGGCTACGTGCTGGAGCTTGGCACACTTCTGAGTGTACTCGCGCCATTGCAACCAATTTTCCCTGTTTGACTTCAGTTTGACAACTTCGACCATTTCATGAGTGAGCTGTTCCAGCTACTGAGGAGCTTTAGTCAGGGCTCATATGTTGGAATCAGCAACCGCATGCGCAGCCACACCATTGTCAGGCTGACCAAATCACCGGCGCACACATGGTGCACATCCATTACATTTCTTGCATATATTCCTTTCTATTGTACGAGCACATTGCTTTCACCATGTATTTAACTTTTCGTCCAATCCTATGTCCAGATCTCATCCAGATCCTTCCATCTCCTTTTGCTTACTATACAGTCTGTCTTGTATATAAGTTGTCTTCTCTTTGTCGAGACATCTCAGTCCGTTGTTCACACACAACGACTGAGGTGAGTTACATTCTTTAATCTTTTACCTACTCGAGCTAATCTGTATGTAGCCTTGTCCCTCGATAGGTAAATACACAGAGTCCATTGTTCACACATGACGACTGAGCCTTGTCCCTCGATAGCCCTTGTGGGCTGTCACCTCATCCCTACAGGAACTCTCACATCATAACCTGTAGAATACTCAGTAAGTCACTAAGTAAGCTAAGGTAACTACCGTGCAATGTATAGCTTATGTAAGCCTAAATACTATATTCGGAATAAATTCCAACACTTGCAATATGTCGGGCAGGCTGTGATGCAAAACAATGGTCATCTCTTGCAAAATTGGCGGGTGGGCTGTGATGCAACAGGATGGGACACCTTGCAAACGTGCTCCTGGCTCCAGGAAGCACCGGGCTCATAGATGCCTTGCAATACATGTCGCACACCATGAAACGGCAGTGGGGATCTTGCAATACATCAGGCAGGGCACCTGATTGGCAAAATAACGGACAGTTTGCAATATGGTAGGCAGTAACTTCAAGTTTGCAACACAACAGACAACATGCAACACAGCCAGTGTTTGCAATACGAGCTGGGGCAAGTGATCTTGCAATGGATGTGATGACCGTATTTTGTGCAAATTGATGGTGTGATCGTTACTATGGATGTTGCAACAACTCCCCAGGATCTGGTGCTAGATCTGAGCCGATGCCAGGTTGGTACGTAACTGTAGTCTAAACTATCCCGGAGACAGGCGGACACCGCGTCTATCTGTATTGTGGCGCAGATCGATCGTGAACCTACCAGCTCTACGGCGCTGTTGTTGTCGACGAGTGGAACGGCCCGACGGGCCGCAGCAGTGTGCCAAGCGGTAGGGCTAGAGGAAATGCCGGCGAGTTACAGCCACAATATGACGTTGTTTATGCGCCAATTCAAGTTCGTCTACCGGGAAGGAGTCTCTCGGGCTCGGAGTTCAACGTTTCGGCATCTATCGATATCCATCTCTCGATCATTCGACATGGTGGCAGCCGGGTAATCACACCGGCCTAGGCGAGTATATGCTCAATCCAGTCCAACGGGAAAAGCAATCCATCTGCAAATTCGAGCTACCACACAATTGCTCGCTTGCTTGCTCAGACCAATAAACTGACTTCACTACAGCATTCAGTACGCGTACATGATTTCTTACAAACGAGTATCAAAAGCTATCAATCCAAATTAACCCACTCCAACGACTTGCGACTGAGACCGACATGAAGAAAACCGCAAGAATGTAAAGAGGGGCTTGTTCGTCGTCAAATTCACCCGGTGATATTGATGGGAGAGCACTCGACGACGACCACACCAGTCTGCGTGGAGTGAGAAAAGAGCGTTATTATGCCATCAGCTGAACTAATGCATGGCGTAAACTCACGGTCTTGTCGTTCTGGCAGCAAGCACTCTGCCCGGTGCAGGAGTTGCCGCCCGCGCCGATGACGGTGATGGGGTTACAAGTAATTCCGAGGAATCCAGCAGCGTTCAGGGTGAGCACGTCGCCCCAATTGCCCTTGGCCGGGACGACCCCCTACGAGCAAATGGGTTCGTGAATCGACCCCGAGGAAGGAAAGGAAGAAATCTATCTCACGACAAACTTATTGTCGCAGCAATAGTTGGGCCCAGTGCTGCATGTTGGGTTGCGAGCCTCGAGCGCATTTGGCGCAGCGGAGGCGACTGCAACGAAGGCAGCGATGGGAAGGAGGGTAGCAAGGCGGGAGAACATGTTTAGCAGTTGAGTGTGCGAGAGCTGAGTATCGAAGAGCTGTTTGCTGAAGGCCAAGAGGGCTAGCTCCTCCTCTTTTATACCCGGAGGGTCCCCCATATGAACCATTGTTGACCCCACTTTCCATTCGTTGGCTACCATCATGACATAATTCACGCCCGTCCATTCATGCGTGTGTGTGTGTGTGTGTGTCACAGTTTTCAGGGGGGGGAATGCTCGTGAATTTGGAACTTACAGTGTGAAGTCTCTCACATGCGACTCGTTACGAATTGCAATCACCGGCAAAGTCATTGAACGAATGGGTGCGCTGCGAATGACACCACCATGCTTCTTCCGCATGTAACACAAAAAAATTTCTTGAGCGAAGACGCATGGCTTCTGAAGCAATGAACGTTTGAACAGTAGTGTGAGCTAAAAACCTCGCCGATAGCACTGTCGCACGTACAAGCCAGCCTTGGCTCGAGGACAGAGCAACGAACAAAACTGGCCGGGGTCTTTTGGATGACGCGGAGCCATAAGCCAGAAATCAATCACCCTTTCATCGCTTCGCCTGTTTTCCCAGTGTAAAGACTTGGCATGAAACAAAGTCTCAAAAGTAAAGTGCTGTGTTGTCAAATTCGTTTGGGTGGCCACCTGCACACAGGTACAATGACGGTTCGAGGACCTCAAAACCTAAAAATTTCTTTTCAAAGCAAAGTTCATAGAAAAGTACGACCGTGAGGCGAAAAGATGCATTTAAACAAATGTGACAAGGTTCGGGAGAGGACCGAGGTCATTTCGTTCGATCAGACGTACCTTTGTCCCAAACAGGTTAGTGAATCTATAGACAAGGTGGTGCCTGAGAAAACTGATCTGCCCGCGCTGAAGGTCCTCGTAAGGGATTTTGTACGACATTTCATCATTTTTCTTCAGGGGAGGTTTAGATCGGAGAAAGGGTTGGAGAAGATAACCTCAGTTCCACAGATAGACTCCTAGGCTTATAATTGGAAAGCTACTCACAAGGATTTCATGCCATGTATTCCTGGACCTGGATCTAATCCGGACATGCGCATTGTTGCCATAACGTTACCAAGTTGCTGCAACGAACTAACGTTCGAATTGCGTCCCCGAAAAGCTAGGTCGCAGTTTAGCTCATGCCCTTGGGAACTCCGCAGACAAGAAAATTTATCTCCTGGAAGTTCTAGTGTCGCAATTGACGTCGTGCCTTTCGAAACTGCCAAGACTGACAAACCTTTCTGTTCCCAGACCACCCTGAGACGCGAGTAGGAAAGCTCCGCTTTTGCGGCGGATTGATCGGACCCCAACACTTGCTTTCCAGAGAGCCCGAAAACGAGCTGAGGTTCGTCGACGTCACACAGCGTTGCATATATTGCGCCCCTGCATTGTACCGGTTTGAGCCAGCACCCTGAACGGCAGCGACAGCGACGGAGAGGGTAGTGAGCATGGATGAGTATTCTGGCGAGCGAAGGTACCTGGACCACTGTACAATGTCCATCGCGGCCAAGGTCCTGATCATGAGCTCTACAAGGACGCTGCTGTCGGGGCAGCAGAACGCACAAGTGGTGGCGGAGGAATTGCATTCCGCCGCCGAAGGGATAATTCCGAACGTAGGCAGCGGATATGAATGCATAACAAAGGCTGTTCCAGCGCACCATTGTTTCATCCAGGGCGTTAGTGACGGAATGACGATGCGCAGCGGAAGATCAAAAATCGCACGAAGTAACGTTCCCGGCCAAGAGACCCCGTGTCTTCCGGCACGAAACGTTCCAAGGACATTGTGCCTGGTAGAGAGGGGTAATGAGATAGCTTTGGAGTAAGAACTGTGGCTCCCGCACCACAAACGTCATGTCTCTGGCGGTCGTGTACAAAAACACGAGCTCCACACATGTGACAAGTAGGACTCATATGAACATTACGACGAGGTTCAAACCTTGAACGGGGGCGCGAGGGCGTACCAGATTACGAGAGTCCCACTATTGTAGCACTGGTCAGCAATACGTTTCAATTCCAGGGCGAGAAAAAATCTTCACCAACACCACCATCAGTTTCATAGAACAATACACTGGCCACATGATCACTGAGCGTCCCATCACAGGCTGCAGAGTGACGTCAAGTTCATTGTCGCTTGACGTTTGACGGTTGGGTGGCAAACATGGCACAACTTGAAAGTAGAGAACCCCGCCGTTGGAGCGACGATGGCAGCCGAGAATGTCGTGGCGTTCGTCAGATTTCACAATAGAGTCGGCCAAGAACTGCCAGTTGATCTTGGGACAATGCGACCGCGGGTAGATGAGACGGCGTCCGAGCCACAACGTGGAGCCACGTAACAGACTGGATGGTCGAACTTGAAGTGGACGTCAAGTTTGAGGTGCTGCGAGGGGTCGTAGGTACGAATCGCGTCGTGCTTTCCCAGTAGTCCTTGAGTCTAAACCACCTCGAAGCCGTCGGGGCATGTCGCAATGGATGGTGGTGCAAGGTGGGATCGCTGTGCGACTGTCTGGTGGCAGATAAGCGATAATATGAGGACATGTAACGTCGGATAGAAAGCGGGTATTTATCATGGGTTGGCGTGCGCCGTGCGGGGGTGGCGCGGGGCAAGAAGATCGAAATTACACGACGATCTCGATATGCTCGGCGCTCGCCATCATGAGGTTGGAAAATCAACGGATGCCCCCAGAAAATGGGTACCGTGTTGTGCTCACTCTTTCGAGCACAGGAAAGGGGACTCGGACCACACACGCACTTGGGCGACAACAGCACACTCCATGTTTACGTCGCCGAGGGTTAGTACGACGAAGGACGTCATGTCGCTGCCATTCGTTTCTTTGCCGAATACCTACAAAAATGGTAAAGCGTGCGGAGGGTGCTTGTCAGCATTTAGACTTTAATACATCATTCTAACAAACAACTCACGTCAAGGGAATACAGCAATACTAGGATAGCTTCGGGGACAAAGCGGACCTGCATCTGGACTTGGCAGTAAGGCACGAAGAACTCATCGCGAACATCCATTACCCGAGTCACATCACATATACCCCATCTTGGCAACGCCCCAGCAAAATGAAAATTCATATCTCCATCCGTGAATGATTCGTGATCCTTGACCGTAGGAGTAACTGCACAAAGAAGTGTATCCAGGACGAAAAGAATCACCCTCGCACCGCCCCGAGTACTACGATGCGCCGAGACCAGCAAGTTCATTCTTGGCGAAATACGCAATTTCCTCGCTCGAAGGACGTGTTCGAGCGATATCGACGATAGACCAACACCGTTGGATGAACGCTCACCGATGCCCCGTGACAAGCGCATCGTTAGGTCGTGTCGGCGTTATCCCTCTCGAGACCGCATGCATGACTTGCGATTCGCGCGCGTAGTAATGGTAGGGCACCTTGCCGCTCAGAATCTGTCCATCATATTGTATACCTTTGACGCTGCGGTTTGGACTGGCGGGAGACGTCACAAACTTGCAGCATGATGCTGCCAAACGAGTACACGTCGCCTTGGGTCGTGGGCAACACATGCGTCGTCTCTTCTCCAAGCTCGTTTTTGGGCGCGCCGAGGGCGAGTGACTCGGGCGCCATCCACCGTATGATGCCCGTTCGTGAAACGACGCGGCGAACGTCGATAATCCAAAGTCGGCGATACAAGCGGTGTCGTTTTCGCGAATGAGGATGTTTGGCTGAATGAACGGCGTCTCAAATGAGCAGCTGATCCGGGGAAGATGTGACACTACGTACACCGGATAGGTCGCCGTGCACGACAGAACATGAATGCACTGTCAAGGACGTCGTCTCAGACTGGGAGTGGAAGGGGTACACCAGATGTAGCGCACTCACAGTACTGTAGTCCAGAGGCAACGTCGTCCAACTGATAGGACTAGTCACTGCGGAAACGAGTCTTTAGCCAGACTGAAATGAGAGCCGTGTATATGATGTAAACCGACCTTGACCCGACAGGCGAATACCAGGACGATAAATCAGAGTATAATCCGATGGTCCGAAGTTTGGACCCGAGGGCGATGTATAACGACGTAAACCCGACCTCGAGTTCATCACAACACCTGTAAACATACGATTTCCTGACCCCGACAAGAACCTGTATCACCGACGTGATAAGGTTCAATTTACACCATCTACGCCAACCATACTCGACCCCGGTGTAGTTCATATTTTGAGCTCCGTGTGCAAGCTAGTTGAGTCCATCTTTTCCTCGCCCTCATCTGAATGCTCACACCACAAAAAATGGCAGACACTGTTGATGACAACTACAAAGAAGTGGAATTCCCGGAATTCCTTGAAATCACCCTTCCATGGTCATCACAAAAAATGCGCTGCCGGGACATGCCCATATACGGATGTATCTCCACCGTCCCAGAGCATATGAAGTTTTTGACCACTTTGATACGTCGTCGGCAATATATTTCAATTGCTCACAACCTCCTTCATTGGATGGAACCTGGCTGCTAGGATATGATCATGTGTGATATATGTTTCAAAACTGAAACATTGACATATATCCTCCATATTCCATAGACCCTCCCCCATTCAACACCCCTGATATGATCACGACCAAAATACTAGTAGCGCAAAACATGACCATATATTCACCATTGGTGACTACAGCACACTGTCCGAATAATACAGCATATAATCTACGACAACAAGAACACGGCCAGAATGTGAGAAGAACGTGCTGATGATAAGAGGTGGCAGGGAAACTCTAGTGGGTTGTGACTGGGGTATGGTGCAAAATGACGGGAATGATCTGAAAGTGACTGTGAGAACGACAGCATGAAGTGATGATAATGACTCTGTGCAGGAAGAAATGAGCATATGGTGACAATCGAGCAAGAAAAACCTACAAAAAGTTAGTGTTTTCATCCAGAACGGCTACAACACAGTACCTCTACTTGCGACTTCGTTTGGGACGCAAAGAACCCCCAGCAGGTGCTGATTCCTTGTCTGGGTTGGCAGCCCTCTTCTTTCCCTTTCCTTTGGTAGTCATGGCCATGGGGGGCAACATTGCCCGTTTGTTTGTAACCGGCATAAGAGGTGTATCTATATCACCATCTGTTAAAGGGCTACTAGGTGTCATCGGATTGGTGGCTGTGCATGATAGGGTCCTGGTATGGGAAGGCATGGAAGGGCAAGAAGTGAAACATGGCAATGACACCGTTGTCTGAGTCGTCGATTTGCTGGCCTCTGAGGATGCACTAAGGTCAGAGTCTGTGAGAGCTGATGGTCCTTTCTGGGCCGATGAAGAACCTTGCATGGCAGTGATGCGAGACTGCATTTGGGCACGCAGTTTCTCCATAATGCTCACCGGCCGGTTTACACTCAAGGTGCTCGAGGCTTCTGCCTCGTTCCTTGTATTTCACTCCCAAACATCTCCCTGAAAATGTTCAAGTCGTCACTAAAAGTGAGGATGTATGTGAGATACTGACCTGTTCCACCATTTCAATAAATCATCCCTTCATTTGGTATTGATTGTGTCACAGATAAAGGAGACTATCACGCGGTAAAGCTTGAAGTAGCTTAAAACACCATCACTTTCACACCATTGGTTCATTGACGAGATTGCAAAACGAGCCTGAGAACGATCAAGTTCAAATATATACTCAAAGTTGACGATGTAAAATGACCTACTTGCATGCATATATAAGCAATGTGTTCTGCCTCAACGGTGGTCATGCCATGCAAGATTGCATTGCAAGTGCATGTTGCATGCGCTGAATCACCTCCTAAGGCATGCGACGGTCCAAGGAAGATGTGTCGACCAACTCAGACAAGCATATATCCCTTGAAGACTCCATGGAGTATGTTTTCGGGATCGAAGTCATCCCCAGGGCGTTCTCCACTCCAGAAAAGGGTGGGAAAGTTCTCAGCATCCATGGATATATCACCTGACCACAAATCCTTCCATGCTCTACAATAGATTAATAAACTGTACACAAGATAGCAAGAACTTACTGCTCAACATCCACATCATATCTCTCAAGCTGGTTGACAGGGCAAAGGAATCAGGCAAGGATAGGGTGATTCAGCCCCATGTCAGCTTGTCCATTTGCATGGATAATCGGTGGATTGATTTGTGACTTGAATGGATTGAAAGGGATGTATTGAGCAATGTGGGGTTTAAGACAGGTTGCATCACTAGATTGCGTCGCTCGTATTGTTGAGTTCATCTGAAAGTAATGTGAGTATATGCACTTTATTTCGTGAGATATTTACCTTGGAAGTTATGGTTGCTAGTTCTGACACTTTGGTTTGGTTGTTCGAGTTGATGATGGCTTTGAGGCTCGGTACAAGTTGGAGGATCTTGTAGTACGTTCGTACAAATCGTTCACGTTTCTCCGAATCACTGTATGCTCATCAATAGGGATAAAATAATGTTGTGTTTAACTCACAGTTTCGACAGTGTCTCATCCTGTGTATCTTTTGCTGGCTCAGCCTCATCAAGCTCACTGACATGGCTCTTGTCGGCCTCCTTAATCATTTGAGTCTTCTTTATAACAGCATCTACCTCACTGATAGCACGTGCAGCGCCATGATAGACCTCATGAGGATCCGGTGCATTACCCTCACTGGATCTACCAGAGGTTACAGTGAGTTTTTGTCCGCCAAGATAAAGGCACATACTTTTTCTTCTTCCTTGAGTTGTTTTTTTTTTGGTCTTCAGATCCTCACTGGTGTTGCTGGGATCCGAGGGCATTGCGGTGGGACAAGATCAAGATACAAAGTCCACTCCCGAGCCACTTGGCCTCAGGATGCCTTGAATACCCATATTAGAAAACATACAGTGACCTCAAAAAGCGTTGCAATGTCTAACCCTAACGCAGTGCGCGAAGCGCACTGCAAACACCTGTGGGAATCTCGCTTAGCCTTGGTGGAGCCGAAGATAGTACTTACTC
>JBBPOB010000827.1:0-12765 GCA_038091275.1 Tylopilus subfusipes | reverse complement strand
ATTGTCTGTGGGCAGAAACAGAGTATGTGATGTTGTGTGGGAGTGGAAAGTGGGTGAGTGGGTGAGTTCATGTTGTGGCTGCACTACCATGCTACTTAACAGACAAAGGGCTCGCGACATGACAAAAAAGGAATGCCACATGGGACTGGTGAAACACCTGAAGTACGTGAAAGAAGCATTGGGTGACTTTCAAACTCCTCTGTTGCCCACTAATTTTTTAGATTGCATGCATGTAGTAGTCAAGACCATGACGTGTGTGATATGTGGAGTCCCGGAAAACCCTGAATACCTGAGGGCGTGTGCGAGATGAAAAGACGTGTTCCACGTAGTGTTTGTATGTATGATGCTGAGCTGAGCCATCAGTGCATCAGCAGCCAACATTACAGTGTGATGTTGAGGACCCATGATCACGGCATTCCGGGTTCAGGAGCAAGGTGGACACCAATCAAGTGCTTGCATTCAGGACCAAGTCATGGAGTGCTGCCATGTCTGCCAGGCCTTGAGTGGTGTAAATGCTTGATGTCGTCTTCCTCATCCCTTTTTTTCGCAACCAAAAGCATGTGGTGGGAGACCAAGGGTTGCGAGGGAACAACATCACAGGGAGGACTCCGACTTGCAATATAAAGTGCGTGCAAAGTGACCTGCGCACCCATATTGATGAAACAGATGTCACTGAAAGGAAAAAAAGAAAGATGTGGCAGAGCGCTTGTAGTTGTCCCTCACTTTCTTCATTGTGAATGCGCCAACTGGGTGTTTCAAGTTCTGGCTCATGTCAGGGGTGCTATAGGTCATCTATCCACGCTTTTCTTAAAGTGGCTATAATGGCATGCTGGGAGTGGAGGATCTGAGCAAGAATGGAAGACGTAAGACCCGAATATGCACCCACTCAGTGGTACATGTTCCACAAATGATTGTGAAGTCACGAGTGCTGGACGTCATGTGATGCGCAGGTAGTGTTGTTGGCAGAATGCTGCCAATACTGCCATTGGCAATTGCCAGTGTGGCAATTGCCCACAGAATGTCAAAGGCACTGGTGGAATTTGGCAGAACTTTCAGCTGACACTGGGCCTGTCGGAGTGGTAGTAGGCAAAAAAATTTGATTCTATAGTGTAATAGAGCGTTGTGTAGGCTCTGCATACTCTGCATTTTTACCCTTGCTGCTATGAGTTCAAACTTGACAAAGTCAGCCAAGTCAGGAGGGAGACCTCCTGTCAAAATCCTCACTGATCATTTTGAACCACTGGAGAAGCTTGATAACAAGTCAAATTGGCAGTATTACAAATGCAAATACTGTGGTCTGAATGGAATGTTGGAATCTGCAATCATGCCCAGTGAAAACTTGCTATGTTTGTTACTGCTCCTACATGTTACCTTATGTATTTGGTAAAGTTTGCCTGCTCATTTCTGCATATCTATGATTATGCAATTTCCATCTTCGTGCCATTTTCCCACAACTCACCCAACAGAGCCATTCCCCTGCCATTGCCAACTGGCACTGCTATGTGCTGGCAATGTGCCTTTATATGTTTTGTAAAACATGTTGCAAACCATACAAATCCATGTTGCCACTAGCACACTGCCACTTCCCAATGTTCCCAACTCAACCCCAGACCCTCCATGGATCTTGACAGTGCCGGTAACAACTCTGTGTGATATAACTGTGTCTGCTCTGCTCACAATTTCAGGTAGCCTCACCTTATCTCTTTGGCAACCTGGCATTGCCATTTCAATCAAGCTCCCAAGGGGGAATGGCAATGCATACTTGATACCAAATTCACTGGCTCAAATGCTCCACACAGAGGAATGCCCATGCATTGATGCAACAATACTACACTCCCTGGGCATATCCAAAAGAGGGCATGGAACAATGTTGCACAGGTTAGTCTCTCCTCAATATCTTGCTGTTGTTTACTCATATAACCCTTCACTAGAGTCTGTCAGCTTCTGGCCAGCCTCCTGCTTGCCCAGATACTCCTCCTGCTTGCTAAGACACCCCACCCAACTTTCCTCCTTCTCCTGACTTTCTGCCTCACCAAGATGGCCCACCTGACTTTTCTTATCCTCCTGATGCTCTGCCTTGTCAAGACATGCCCCCACTGCCTCACCTAGATCCTCCCGATGCCCGTCCTTTCACAGTTGAACAAATTTGCTGTCTCATTCAATATTAGCATCAACCCTGCCCTGATATCAACATTGATGCACTCCATTCCAGTGCAAGTTTTCAGCCCATGCAGGCCACAATGGCATATATACATGCACTTGCCAATGCCTCAACTGCAGATCCCTCTTTTCGGTTATCCCCTGATGCTCTCAATTGCCTATGTCACCCTCCCAATATCCCACTCATCATAGAAGATCCCACAACTCGCCATTCCATTTCTATCTATCTTGCACTTGAAAATGCCTTTCAAGCTGCTTATGAGGCCATTGCCCACTCATTCAATCAGAACATTACTGGGGTTTGCAGAATGCTCTATTTCCATGCTGTTGAAAAGCTTATTCATACTCACACTGACATTGACCTGATTCTCACTGACATGTATCCAAACACTTGCCTTGTGTTCACTGGCCCATTTGGCGATTTGGATGAATGTCCTACCTGTCAAACATCTCGCTGGAATCAAGCAAAGCTCCAAGGCACCAGTGGTCGAATCAAAGTTCCAGCTCAGCAGTTCACAACCATTCCTATTGGTCCACAGCTTCAGATGCACTATTGGAACCTTGAAAGTACAACTGTGATGAGATACATGTGGGAGAGGACTCAGGAAGTCCTCAACAATGTCATCACTAGCTATTGCTCGGATATTCCCATCATTGATGATATTGTCATGGGGTGGGATTTCCTTGGCATAGTATTGGCTAGGGACATCACAGAGCATGACATTGTCCTTATGGTGTCCCTCAACAGTGCACAGCTCTATGAGAGCAAGAACTTAGATTGCTGGATATATATCTGGATTGTAGGTAATCTATCACCTGACACTCAATACCACAAGCTCAATGTTCTTCCTGGTGGATTCATACCTGGTCCAAATAAACCCAAGAACATTGACTCTTTTTTATTTCCTGAAATGTATCACCTTGCAGCAATCCAACATGAAGGACTTCCCATCTGGAACCCCTTAACTGACTTGTGCTATCTCTCCTATGTTTACCTCTTGTTTATGACTGCTGATGGCCCTGATCTAGTCTATTGGGATGGTATGGTAGGTCACAGCAGAAAAAACGGTTGCTGCTTGTACTACAGCCTGCTAGGCAGGTGAAAGCAGCATGGGCACTGTTACTACCCCATTCTCCTATGCCCCCATGACCGCATCTCTGATGGAAGTAACCATCCTGATATCAATGTCTTTAATATCCCTTCTGCTGGCTCTTCTAACTATCCTGAGAACCTGTGCATGATTATATCGGTCCAAAATCAAACTCAATGGGACAAGATGAAAACTAAGACTGGCCTTATGAAACCCCCTCTCATTCTTGGCCTCCATCCATCCCATTCACTTGGTGTCCTGCTCTGTATGACGGCTGACATTATGCACTTGGCAGGGAATCTCTCAGATCTCCTTATCTCACTTTGGCATGCTGATTTTAATGCTTCTGGAGACAATAAAATGACCTGGGATTGGGCTGTCCTTAGTGATGAAGATGTTTGGACATCCCATGGCCATGATGTTGCTGCTGTTGGAAGACATCTCCCTGGTTCTTATGACTGCAAACCATGCAACATTGCCAAGAAGATCAACACACAATACAAGATCTGGGAGTTCCAACTCTATACATTTGGCATCACACCTCTGCTCCTCTACAATGTTCTCCCTTCGAAATACTGGACCAACTACTGTCAACTGGTCCATGGATTCCAGATCATTTGCCAGCATTCCCTCACCCATGAGCAGCTTAAGGATGTTCACACATTTCTTTGTACATGGGAGTGCAACTTTGAAATCCTATACTATCAGACCTGTCATGACTGCATCAACTTCATCCATCCTGCTGTCCACCAAGTCCTTCACCTTGTCCCCAAGACCCTCCAAAAGGGTCCACCCATTTGCTATGCACAATGGACCATGGAGAGAACAATCAGAAACCTTGGTCAACAGATCTGCCAGCCATCTAAACCTTATGCAAATCTTGCCCAAGAAGGTGTGTGGCGTTTGCAAGTCAATGTGCTGCTTGCCATCTTATCTGAGCTCAATTCCCCTTCAAAGTCCCTTCCATATGGTTCTGTTGACCTCAGCAATGGCTATGTACTACTATGAAAGCGTTCCAGGTACCCTATGTCCTCTAATGACTCTGTTGCTCAAGCACTTCGTGACTACCTACCCATTGGCCATGATCCACCCCGCTTTCACAAATGGGTGTGATTGCTCCTACCCAATGGATAGGTTGCTCGGTCAGCATGGTGAGAGTCCCTGAAGTCCAAGAAGAACTTACAGATTTCATGCAATATTAAGGTATGGTTTTGATTGATCATGTTACAATAGCCCTTTAGTATTTTCCATAAGTTTGTTGATGGTGACAAAGTTCATACTAGGGAGGTCCAATACTTTACCCAGCTTCCTGTTCAGCACAACCTGGCAGATGCAGAGTGGTCATTTTCCAATATCGCTATCCTCAAGCTCTATTTGGACCCAGACTCTGCCTTACTCTGTCTTTCATCTCAGGTTCTCACCATGTCGCATCTTCTCGACACTTTCTTCATATGTGACATCAAAAATATCCTTAGTGTTGTTGCAATGGTTCCTTGTGCATCGAAGCTGCCCTTAGGAATTGAGGGTGAGTTTTTTTGTATGGTTGAGAAGCCAGGGCTTGATATATCAGATCTTGGAGTACCGTACAGTATGTACTCTGTAGATAATGATGATGATGATGACACTGGCAATGGTGACGATGTCAAGTAGTTGTATATTTTCTTTGGTTCAATGTAGAATCTTTTTGGCTTGATGACACAGGGGACACTCAACAGTACAACTTTACATTTGGCAGGACAATGACTATGATCAGAAATACAAAGATTTACTAGTACAACCAAAGGCATTTCCTCCTCCTCTCTGCAGCCTCATCAGGCAAGAGATGGCTCTTGGTGATCTTGACCAGGAGGTAATATGGATTGAAAGTCTGGATCAAGTATCTTGACATGTTGTGGGGGTAGACAGGGTGGGGGAACATGTGGACACTAAGCATGGTGCAAGGGACAATGGGGAAACTGTAGCAGTAGTTTAGAAACATGTCAGTGACTCAGTAGAAATGAAACAATGCACCAAAGGTAGTTACCTGAAGCAAGAGAAACTGCATTGCTGAGAACAATGTTGGCAAGCTCCATTTTGATGTTGGGAGCCTTGAGCTTGAGCTTGAGCATGATTGGCTCCTCCTTGACTTTGGCAATGGTTCTTGACAGTGTTGGTTGATGTCAGTATATGGTATTCAAGATAATGAAAACAATGCTCACCTGTGCAAGTTGTTTTCAGTAGCCAGGAGTATGAGGTCAATTGGATCCATCTGAACCTCTCTAGATTATCATGTCAATTTGATATATGATTGCAATATGATAATAAAATGACTTACTGGGTGCTTTTTTTGACTTCAGGATGTTTGATGCATAGTACAATTTTCTAATATGAAGGTTAAGAGAGAAAAGATTGTGAGATGAGAACCTTACCTTGATTCCAGGCTCAATGACATTGAGGGCAAATGCATATGTTGCCCAACCAGGAACAGTATCCTTGATCTTGAGTAAGGCCATATTACTGGACACATTGACCTTGGGAATTTAAATGAGGCAAAGCTTGTCAATTGGCTGCCATTTCATTGGGTCGCTCATCTTAAAGAATGTTGTATGTATTATGTGAAGATCATAAGGTTTTGACATGTATGGCATTAGCTGCATTGGAGTTCCTAAAACTGTATATCCCCTAGAACTGGCATATTCCACCCTCCTGCCTCTTTCCCACAACCTTGTTGTGTCAACAAAATGAACATGACCTACAATTTTACTAATGGTAATAATAACAGGTACTCTACTAACTCTCTAGCTTACTCTGATGGCTCACCAGACACAGATGTGTTTGGATGCATTGCCACCCCATTAATCTCACAGCTGATGTTCAGCTATTCTCAGACTTAGATGTGTGTGTCCCAAATGTGGAAGTGCCATTGATTAGATTTGCACCCCTGATAGACATATATGCATGCTCCACAGCCTCCAAGCCATGAGGTTGTCCAGATCAGAGAGTGCTGCAAGGTGCTTGAGATGCAGCTCATGAAAGCTACAACCAAGCATGACACATTTAGATGAGTATATGCATTGTTCTTTGTGAGCTGACTGTCATATCCATTCTGACCCCTATTCTGCTCCTTCTGCTACCCCTCTGCTGAACTCCAGTCCATCTCTGGTCCACCCTTGTTTTAGGCCTCAGGACTTCCCTTGAAGTTGATCTTCTCCACATTGGACCTCCATCATACTGCTATCTGATCTCTGTTGCACATGTATCCCATCATTCCCTTACTCCCTTCCAATTGCTGCTTCACATGTACTCCTTGTTTCCTCGTTCCTAACCACATGTAACTCCTGTCTCATCTCCTCTCTCCACATGCCCTCTTACTTATCTTGTTCCTCACCATATGCTTCTTCTGTTCTGAACTCTAAACTCCGATCTGAATTCCTACTATATAACTCCTGTCATTACTGCCATGTAACCTGAGTATGAATATCAACTATAGTCACTCCTCCTCGCTCTCGTCCCTCCTCACTCCTCGGCTCCTCAGTTTCCTCCTACCTTGAACCCCTACTCCTTCAAAATTAGGACAATGAGTCTAGGCAAGGGCACGACACATAAGTCCTGCACCAAGTCCTATATGTACCCCATCCTACCTCCTATCTCTGTCGGACCTTTGATCCATCCCAAACTTACCTACCTCTACCCCCTTAGTCTTATCTGGACTTCCCGCAGACTTGAACATGGAGGAACCAGACTTGACACTGACTACTTTTATGTTATTTAGAATGATGTTGGAGCAGTTCTTGACACATCCCCCATCTATACCCACACCAGAGGCAAGTGGAAACCCCAAACTCCACTTTTGAACTCAAATCAATTACAACAAGTGGACGAACTCTGCCACCACTGTCACTGACCCCTGATGGAAGACTGCCTTTATTGAAGACAAGGAAGGCAACACTGTCTCAGAGGAAACTCTCAAGGCCATCTGCAAGGTCATCTGATCCTGCTGGGCAGAGCTCATCAAGAAGGCAATGGCCCCAAAGACCTGGGGCCAAGCAAGTGCCTCAGTGAAGGAGCTTTTCCATTCACACACCTACCACAGTTTTCCCATCATGCGCCTTTGTGAGAATGACTGGAAGATTGAGCTGTTGTGCTCAATCAACTACCCTGGATTCATTTGCAACAAACTCAACAGCAAAGGAAACTGGATTGTCAACAAAGAAACAACTTCCTGAAAGTGCAAACCCAGAGCAATCAAATCCAAGGTTCCTGAGAAGAAGCCCAAAGGTAAGTCATTCTCCCAGCACTTGCTTGTACTCCGAGTCACTCTTTCTAGTATTGGACAATGGCAATGTACACTCAGACCCATTCCCTACATCCTTGATTGTCTCACCTGACTTTTTCAACTCCCTACCTGCTGTGCCAATCCTGATCCATTGCTGGATATCCCTGGAGATCTTGGGCTACTGTTGCCTGCTTCACCTTCCACTTTCATTGAAAGGCCAGCTTCTTCAACAAACTCTGTTATCCACTCTCCCCTGCTGCCAACAACCACACCACCTTCCACTCAGGAGCACACCCCAAGCATGCCTGCAATCCAAACCATCATCAAAGTCACTGCCCCAGCATCATGCTCAACTCCCTCAATACTTGAAATCCTCTTGGATATCCCCAAAACCACCCCTGAGGTTACAACTTCTAGCAACATGCCATCACCATGCCTGGGCCTTGACAATCCTGCAACCCCAGGGCTGGCAGGAAAGTCTGAGGGGACAACACCTGTTGATGTGCCTGAACCCTCCCTGTCCCCAGTTGTCATCAAACCACTGTATGTAGATCATTTTACATGATGCTTTACTAACATGTTGATAGTGCTAACCTCATCAAGAAGTCTGTCACCCTCAAGTTGCCTCCACCTCTGCCTGTATCCAAGCTGAAAAAAGACAAGACCGAGAACACCAATGCTTCAGATAAATGCTGTGAAAGGTGCTCAGGCCAATGGAATGGCTTCATGTGGTAAAAAGAAGGCAAGCATACATCGTAAAATGTGACCGACAAAAACCAAATCAGGCTAGTAAGTACTTCATATACATGTATCTCATTACTAATGCACTGCTGGTGCAGCAATTTGTGCACATGGTGATGGCTGATGTAGGTCAACACAAATGGGTCTTGTGACAACTTCATTGAGTATTGGAATGCTCTGAGCAAGGAACAGCAAGAGGTAGGTGAAACAATGGATTGCATATCTAATACTATTTATACTGACATGGTTTCAACTAGGGCTATATAAACGAGATGAAAGCGATGGTAAGTCGCCTAGAAGGCTTAGAGACATACTAACACCACCACAGGTCGACACCAATACCTGGGACCCCAACATTGTATTCAAAGGTGCTGGAACAATGTACTAGATTCCTGGGTGCCCCTCTATCTCAATCTTCTTCCCCACCACTTTCATCATTTTTGTCATTCTCGCTGTCACTTGCCATTTTCAACCATCTCCATAATTCCAACCCTTGCCCACCAAAATTTCTTGCTCACCACCTCAGGCTGTCACTCAGTGATATCATATCACTGTTTTAATCCCCCACTGTCAATGATTGTCAATGACTGTCCCCTGCTTGCTTCTTCCACCTCAAACTCACTGTATCCCCCTCACTTTACTATATCCATCAGTTTGTTCTGTCGCATGTTTTGTTGTAGCTACAGCAGATGTTGTATGTACCCTAAATAATCATGCTGTATCATAAATGAGCAGAATGGCTGAGCACGAAGCAGCATATAGCACCAGATTTCAGCAGATGTATGTGACATACAGTGACATTTATGATCCAATAGGATCATATCAGCAAGATGACATTGGCTCTATTCTTATCTGCTAACTTATGATAAACATACACTATCAGACAGAATCATATACAAGCATGTAAAACATTCTCATTCCATTAGAGAGTTCTGATTGCACATGACATACTATGTGCCAACATAAGAGACAGAGCTGGACAGAGCTGGACAGCTGTGATCCATAGCAACTTTTCACTGGAAATCATGTATGCAGCTGTGTTGCCATTGGACCAAATGAAATTGC
The DNA here is from genome assembly GCA_038091275.1 of Tylopilus subfusipes. Lineage (NCBI taxonomy): Eukaryota > Fungi > Basidiomycota > Agaricomycetes > Boletales > Boletaceae > Tylopilus > Tylopilus subfusipes. The sequence goes on along the minus strand of JBBPOB010000827.1, from coordinate 3,453 downwards.
CAATGCACACCATGTCCATTTCATTCCTTGGGTATGCTCCTCTATTGTAGATATATCATATGACCACACTGCCTCCTACACATATTTAATCTTCCACCTAGTCCTGTACCTGGATCTTGACAAGATCCTTTTATTCCAATTTTACCTAGTATTCAGTTATTTCATATATAACTTCTCTGTTCTCAGTTGAGCACCTCAATTTGTTGTCTGCACACAACAACTGAGGTGAGCTAGCTATATCCACTACTTACTACTTGAGCTAACCTGTACATAGTGTTGTCTCTCCAGGTAATTCTATTAGTTCATTGTCTGCACACAATGACTGAGTGTTGTCTCTCCAGCTTTCATGTGTCATCCCATCCCTGCTCTAACTCTCACATGGAACTGGTGCTTAGGTTGAAGGAAGGGACCATCAGCCACTGAAATACATTGTCTTCAAATGTTAGCATACTCCTCAAAAAGCAAAGAATGCTATGTGAGCCTATATTGCAATCAAGGCTTCTGAACTTTTCCTGCAATCCATAGAAAGTAGCTCAACTTTAGCTGCCACTGGTAGCCCCACTGAGTTGGCACATAGCTCAACACTTGGAAATCCTGCAAAATGACCAAGGAAAAGCTTGATTGAATATGCTAATGCTGCACTCTCACCAGCACAACAAGACCATGCCAACTCCAAACTATTTTGGTCAGTTCAAATGGGCAACTGTCTCTCATTGGTGTGACTCACATACATTATGTAGCTTCATTGTGCATGCCAACATACCATTCTCTGCTGCTAAGAATTGGTTTCTTCATAACTTTCTTGATGAAATTTGACAATCATATCAGCCCCCTCACACTATGTTTTATCACACTCAATCATGGATATAGAACTGGAAAGGGTTCAGATTGATGAAATTGGTCATTTGAAAGAGAGAAAGAGACTGACACTGCTGATTGACAGATGGGAAGATCTCCTGAAGCAATCACTCTATGGAGTTCTTGCTCCTAAAGTAAATTGCTATCCTGCTATACTCAAGGCTGTCAATATGTCAGGATGCAGGGGATCTGCTGATGCACTTCTCAAAGTGGCAAATCAGGCTCTAAAAAGCATGGAAGTTGAGGATGCAAAAGGCTTCATTGCAGCTACCATGGATAATCTGATCATAATGCAAGCATTTTGCAGAAAGCTCAAAAATAAATTTTATTGAATTCTTGTAAGCAATAAATTTAACCTTGAAGTGGTTTTTGTTTATGGTGGTCATTTGCAGACTTTCCCATGCCTTCTTCATGGTATGAATACAATAATTGGTGAAATCTGCTCCTTCCCATGGATGAAGAAAAACATGACCAAGGCCACTTGAGTTATGACATTCTTCAACAATTCACACTATTGGGGTGGTTAATTAAAAGAGGAAGGAGTGAGACAAGATGTCAAATGTAGCCTGAAGAAGAACTGTGAGTCACATTGGTACATGCTCATCCTTTAGGCTATAAGTGTAATGGAGCATAGGTATGTGAGATCTACAATGAAGGCTTACTAGTAATGGCATGATGCTAAGACCATGTTAGGCAACCACTGTCAGTCACTTGTGTCTGATCTGATGCAGCAAGGAAAAGAGATGGTTTCTCACCTGTTGCACCAGATGTCATCAATATTGTCATTTGTGATGTTGAGTTCTGGCCAGTAATGGACCAGCTTATCAAAACTACAAAGACATGATTGGGAACAGCACAACATGTGAAGCATCTCTTGCTTCATGTATGCTTAAACTTATCTAATATGCAAGAAAAATATCCCAGCTGACTCTTGAAGGCAGTGATCACACTGATTTCTGGATGCACATGAAGCAAGTTTTCAATTGATGATTTCATGCCATGAATACTAAGCACCACTCCCTTGCACTATTCTTGCACCCTATGTGCTGAGTACTTTGACAGTTTTTAACTGTGACTTACAAAGTTCTGAATAGTTCCATGTTCCAATCTTGAAATTGTCATTCTAGAACCCCTTCCAGAATTATTACCATGTCCTCAGAATGTTGGAACCACCAGAACCACCAGAACCACTTTCTGAACTCTTCCATGCTCTTCTGAACTCAGAATCTTTGGAAACTTTAGGAGTGTCTTCAACTATACAGCAATTACATTCACTTAAGTATTTAGCTTTCTTTTGTCACATCATCTATTACCACACTTTACAGTGTTCTCTCAGGTTCATTGTGGGTAACATAATATAAGTGTACCTCCACCCATGATATATATATTCTTATCCTGCTTACAAACACCTCAGTTGTTTTCACCCACCTTAGACAGCAGCTCAAGTGAGTTTCCTTTCACTTTTCCTAGTTAACATACTGTAGCATCAGGCAACTCCTGCCCTTCTCTTAGATGAATATAGTCATTTTTACCCACCTTAGGCAGCAGCTGAGCATCAGGCAACTCCTGTCCTTCTCTTAGAATCTGTCAGGTTATGAGCCCTGTTAGCACAAGCTAAATGGTAGCACTTAGAAATGACCCAATTCCATCTTGCATATTCCTCAGTGCATATTAGTTCTTTTCAGAACTCACTTCCAGTTCATCCTGAACTTACACACCCCATCTGTACCATGTCACCCTCAGACACTGTCCATGCAGAAGAAATCCTCATTGGACCAAACAATTATGAAATCTGAAAGGTTTGGATCTTGGCAAAACTTTGGGCTAAAAAGGATTTTGGTATAGTCTCAAGGACTGACATAAAGCATATCCTATCAACCCTTGTTACCACTTCTGATGTCAGATCATGGCAGGAATGTGATGAGAAGGCCCATGGCATTATCTAACTACACATTTCAGATGCCCTCCTTATGAAAATGTGTAAGGAGGCCAGCTCCAAGGAACTCTTCAATGCCCTCATAAAACTCTATGAAATCCCAAACATCTCCTCCATCTTCTATCTTTTTCAACAGCTCTTTAGCAACATGTGGAATGGGACCTCTGCAGTCTCTGAACACATCTTTGCAATGCACACAATTGAATCACACCTCTTTGGGATGAAATATTCTATTGATGACAAAGTCCTCTCCTTCATCCTTCTAAATTCCCTTTCAAAAACTCCAGAATGGAAATGTTCAAATCCTCTGTTGTGAACACTGTGAAAGAGAGCAAACTCACCTTCAACTCCATAGAAACACACATCACTGCTGAAAACTCCTGACTATACCTTTTCAGACATTTTGAGTTGATCATGAAAGTCTTCCAAGCTGGAAGTTCCAAACCTTTGACTCACCCTTTAAATGCCCCTGCTTGGTGTAAACATCACCTCTCTACAATCCACAACACTTCCAATTGGAACACTTACAAGAAGTGGTTTTCTGAGCTGAGAAAAGATGGATTCAAAAAGGGAGAGAAATGAAAAGATAAAGTAAATACTACAGAGGGAACTCCAGATCCTCTAGAAATTGCAAACATAGCTAATGAATGTGTATTCCA
>JBBPOB010000826.1:0-12781 GCA_038091275.1 Tylopilus subfusipes | reverse complement strand
GGGGAAGGGCAGGGGCGCGGGCGCAAAGGACGAGGAGAGAACGAACAACGCACCGTTTTTCGAGTCTTTCCCAGAGCGTGGTATGATGACACCGCAGGACGACGACCAAATCTGCCCATCTCTCCGGGTAGATATCGCACGTGTGCCAATCGAGGACGACGCCGCCCTGCACGACGATCGGTTCGAGTTGGTCCAGGAGCTGTGTGTGTGTGTGTGCAAAAACTCAATCGATGGCAGTGGGACGAGGCGAGAACGAACGAATGGGATGTAAATAAAAACAAAGCTCGAGCGCGGGGAGAAGAGGAGGAAAGGTGGAGCGAAAGAGAAACGAAAAAGCAAGGACATACGAACATGGCCAACGATCGATCGATCGAACAGACCAACCGAAAAGAAAAAAAAGCGATCTACATAGATACGCACCTTGTCCTCATCGACGGTATACGATTGCCATTCCTCGTCGAACCCTTCGTGTAGGCACTCCGTCTTGACCATCTCCCCCACGTTGACGTGTTGCAGCGGTATCGGGGACTCTTGGACGAGGAGTTGGGCGTGCGTCGATTTGCCTGTGCCGGGAGTACCGGTGATGACGATGACGGGGGAACGCCGGGCCATTTCAGAGGGATCCAACCTTGATCTCGACTTAAAGGTGATAATGTTACTGTGGTTACGTAAGAACAATGTTTGCGTCCTTAAGCAGGGAGTGCTACGGTATTATGTACGCATTGTGAAATGAATGTACATGTCCAGGCCTGGGTCCATGCAGTTACGATCAAATGCCCGAATTAATACGAGAATATCATAAGCCACGGGTTGAGGACGATCTGCGAGAAAGAGTTGGGTGTCAGGACACGAGTAAAAACAATGGACACGAGAGAGAGAGAGCTCACAGGAAAGAGTATGTGACACCCCACGACGATCCTACAAACCAAAACGACGAAATAGCCGTCAAAAAAACACGAGCATGTCCGATCAACAAACCCAAATCACGTACGCGAGCGGAAACACGACGGCCCAGTTCTTCGCGTCGACCTGCCACCCCACAGGAACGACGTTCGCGGTCGTACTCAACACGATCATCCCAGCGGCCATCAGAATCGACAAGACGAGCGCCGTTCGAAACCGTTTCCATATCTTGGGCACTTCGAGGAAGAAATTGGACCGCTCGACCTCCTTCTTGGTCGCTCCCCACGTGATGTTGTATGAGAATAGATGGGCGAGGAGGGCCATCGACAAGTGGATGCTGAGGCCACCAAAGAAGAAAAAGCTGGTGCGGGAAAAGAAGGACCGGTCACAATCAGGAGACAAGGACGCACACCCGAAGAAGGGACGCACAAGAACGGAACCCATTTCAGGTTCTCGGTCAGAGAAGACATCAAGCTACGGTGTCCGAGGCGGTATTCGAGCAGAGTGAATCCCAGATTTCCGAGTCCGGGAAAGACGACCGTGCAAGCCAACCAGACCTCGAAGCTGTGAAGGAAGAAGCCGTCGATTTCGACTTGAAATCCAAGGATCAGATAGTTGAGAAGCGACAGAATGGCAGCTGCGGCGATTCCATCTAATCATTGCATGAGGGGTCGGAACGAATGCAACCAAGGATGCCATTAGCGAAACTTACAGTATGAGAACATGTCTAAGAAGCTCGAGTCAGCCAGTAGAACACAGGGGAAATCGCTGACGCCTTACAGGCCATCATGGCAAACTTGTAATGGACTGGGGCGCCGGACCAGACAAAGATGCGAAGTTGCTTCGCAATTGGGCCCTTCCTCCACCACTCGATCAGCGGGTTGAATATGAGTTCGTTGCAACCTAACGCAAAGTCCAGTCCCGTCGAGACCATTCGTCGCACAAATACTCACCGTACGAGTACTTTTGCCAGCGGTTCAGCTCATCGTCGACAGTCAAGGAAACACCCTCCTTGAAACCGCCTTTCGAATACGTCGCCCAACGAATGATGTAACCCTTGAGCTATTAAATCCCGAATTCAGACCACCGGTGAGACCGAAAGAAAGTGAAAGCGATCACCTGAAGACGCAGTGCCATGTCAAAGTCCTCCGACACGTTCGACTCGGACCAAATCTTCTTCTTTCCATCCGCAGGATCGACGAACGCGGCGTCTTGGAGCGCAGACCAACGCAAGAAGGCGTTGTGTCCCACGAAAGGCGCGACTTCTCCGTTTGCACAGCCGATGGAAATACACTTGTTGATCCTGCGCGTGAAGTGGGCGATACCGTTCTCAAAGTAATGCCATGCGACCTGCATGACGTCTTGGTGAAAATCGGCGTCAGCGTTTCGGTGCTAGGAAGCGAGACAAAGGGAAAACCGACCGGATTCGTGCTGGATGATGGCAACGTCTGGACACTCTGCGAGTTCCCTGGCAGCATCGCGCAAACAGTCCTACGTCCTGTGTGTGAGAGAGGTACGAAGACGACAGGAGGCAGCGCTGACCTCGGGCACGATCGTATCTGCATCGACGATCAGAATGATCTCGCCAATCCGTATCGGTTTCCCATTGGACGCCCACGGACGCCACTTCCGCCCACTCTCTTCATATGTCTCCTCGATGGCCATCTCGAGCGCCTGGTCTTCGAGCGACTGACCCTCGTCCTCTTCGACTTCGCCTCGTTCCACGGCTTCCTCGAGCTTCTTCAGATGTTTCTCCAGCTTCATGCTCAGAGCCAGACCATAGTTCATGTTGGAAGCCTTCTTGAAGCGGCCAGCACGCCTGAATCCTCCGGGAGAGCTGTCATGCTTGGGACGAGCGACCCAGCCGATGTTGTGGTTGGCGTAAAAGGCGATGCGTTCCTGGCGTTGCTCCTCGCTGATGAACTGCAGACCGTCTTCGTGGACGAAGATGGACGATGTACCTCCCTGTCGGGCGTACGTTTGCATCGCCTTTTTGAGGGAATTGACGGACGGCGCACTAGAAGAGCGGATGGCGAATCAGACGAGGTACACGTGTTTTTTCCGAGACGTACATAGTCTCGGTCAAGCTTTCTCTGAACACCGGGAGTTCGATGGTGATATGTGGCAAGGCAGCGTCTACTTCCCTATTTGGCTTGGGACGAGTCGCAGAATAGTATCTGGAGTTCTCGTGATATTGCGCTACGGGTCCCATCCTAAGGACGACCTTAGCAAACAACGGAGGCGAGTACCATGGATGACGTACACCAGGGAAACATTCCCAACTAGTTGAAGGCAGAAGAACTAAGCTTGATTGAGCACGAAGTTTTCCAGGTCAAGGCAAACGACTTGCCAGTGCGATGGAGAATAGAAATGGAGCCGTGACGAGAAGGGTAAATCGAACATAGCTATTGTCTAAAGCCCATTCCGCAACCAAAACGGCAACTCCACTCCCTATGAAGACTGAAAGAGTGGAGAAATGAGCCGAGAAAAAAAAAAAAACACAAAGTGAAAAGCCTTACAAATCGACAGAGCGATCGCAAGCCCGCAGTAAAAGGGAGCATACAGACGCATTGGTCGTGGATCCTTCTTTTCAGGTCCATCTTTCTCGGGATCTGAAGTCTGAGGTTCGTCCGCTTTCGGGGTCAGCTTCCAGTGCCAACGCCATGCAGACTTGGGCTTGGGCGCAGGCTTTGCGTTCGCTTGCTCCTTCTCGGTGATGATTTTCTCCATTGCAGCGTTGCTATTCAAATTGACATCTGAAGTGACCGTCGACGGAAGCGCAGAAAAGTCTGCAGAACCGGCGGATATTTGCGACCTGGTTGTGATATGACGATTCCTCCACACGAGCTTGATCATCTTGTCGTCGAGATCTTGGCAAAGCGGTATTATATTATCGAAACTGTCGGCCCACACAACGATGGCATGTTCATCTCGCTGTCGAGATTCACGAGGATCACGATGTGAGTTGGTAGCCTCGGAATGGAATGTGTGATTGAAATGTGCTTACGATGAAAGCCGCGCATTGCTCTTTCTCGGCGCGCGGCAATTCACCCATAGAATCGAGTACTTGTATCTTGGTATCCGAATCGATATACATGGACCTGTCATCGGGCGCTCTGCGTCCAAAAAAAAGTCACAACTCATGTTCAGAAAAAGACAAAGAGTGATCATACATGGTCGCAAAGGCAGCATGGACCGCAGCGCTCCGGATCTTGACGGCGGCGATGGGATTGAGCAGTCTGACTGCCGCCTCGAACGGGACCAACAACTCATTGTCGTACGGGAAGACTCTGAATTGGCCCGTTTCCGTGCGGAGGCAGACGCCTGTCGCAATGCTATCCTCCGCGGGCCTGAACCACGCCTCTCCCTGTGTCTGTTCTTGAAGGCATGAGGGAGAGAAAGTCCGCAGTCTTGGGGGAGCGCACCTGTTGATACACGTGGTGAAGGAGGGCATCATAGGGATCATAGTCTATGGCGGCGGCCATCGCGAGAGCGCGGTAAGAAGAACGATCAAAGGGGAAGAGATATAAGAGTGCGGAGCTGACGGGGAATTTGAGGGACTGGGCTGCTCTCGTTGGCGCAATATATCCGACTTGAATGGTTCAGATGTTTGACCCTTTGATGGGATTATAGATGCAGCGGGAATTTGCGCACCCGCTTGGCTCGCGCCTAGGCACCTTGCAGGCCTGCCGGTGAGACCCCCCTCTCGAGAATAGTTGCACGATAGAGCTGGATGAGGTGCGGCTTCTCGGAGTTTCCTTTCAGAGCAGGGAATGCAAGATCGTATCTGGTAAACGACGGGTGCATAACGTGCTCACGAAAAAGGCACAAGGGGGGGAGAACGAGAGGATGACAATCCAATGGAGGAAGATTGGTTATCGATTGTCTGGCGCTGTCACCACGCGACAAAAGGATGCCCATCATGCCTCGCTATCCGTCCTGACCGCGGTTCGGCGATCCGCATGTCAAGTTCGCATGTGAAGCGAACACGGCCGGCCTCGAGGCGATGACGAAGAAAGTCGACATCCGTGCAAGCGCTATTTCTTCTGATTGGCTGCAGGCTAGTGGGGTCCATCAGGATGGAACGGCCTAGAACACGGAAATAACACGACTCGGACATACGGTGGCCAGAAGCACTGCAGCGTGGAAAGAGTGCAGGCACATCTTGGGCAGTCATCAGTGCCATCAGCTCTTCTCCAGTCTGGATCGCCCGCATAAACATTTGTGGCTTTAGTCTCTTTCGACGGCCCGACTGCTCCCCCACCTCCGAGTCCATTTCAATTTCGTAGTACGGCTACCTGGTCGACACCGGACTCGGACGCAGAACGATCGTGTATCATAATGAACCAGTTGAAAATGGACATCGCGAACAGAAGACATACCGAACAAGTCGCGTCACGGGCGGGTCCGCCGGTAGTACTACGTAAATCGGGCCTGGCCCCTGGGTCAACATGTCGGCCACTCTGAATCCTCCGATTCCGAGCCTCCCCGCCATTTCCCATGCAATAACAGACCGCCGTGGCCAAAACCACTGGCACGCCGTGGACTTATCGTCCAGGGGGGGGAGGGACCTCGCGTATACCTCTGAAACCAACTGATTCCGACCCAGATCTCCCACCACCAACTCAGGTCTTCTTCCTTCGGCGCTCACAAGCAGGCGGTGGCAGCGTGCACCGGGCGGCCTGCCAATGCCAGTGTCACCAGGGCTTATCGTCGGCGTGCCGGGTCAAATTCTGGACCATGTCGCGAACCTGAGCCGAATTCGGCGTGATCTGAGACGGCAATATTCAGGCCAAGATACAGCGAGATCATGAGGTGGCATATACGTACTCGAGCATGCCGTATCATGCGCATTGCGTTCATTTATCCAGCGTTAATATGTCATATCGCGCCCGCTGGTCACCGATGCGCGCTCAAGCATCTCGACAATAACCCGAGCGGTGGCGTCCTCCATCAGTCAGCCAAAAAACCGCTGAACAATTTTCTTTTGGGTATACATATGAATCATTCATTTATGAAGTAACCAGCCAATCAGAGCTCATGAAATCGTTCCAAAGACCCTTCAAAAACGTTACGTCACAAACTACTCTGCTGATGTGACTCAGGCTCACGCTGTCACCGCCTTGGTTCGTCCGAGTCTGCCAGTGGCACTAGGGCATCATCGCCTTCGCCACCTCTTAGGTAACTCGGTGCCTACAGCATATCGAGCTCGTGGAAAAAGGGGGAATTTCCAAGCTGTATTGTCCATGTTGCAATATCCACAACTGCCAAGTGTTAGCCTACGTCTGATCCTGTCCATGTAGCACCCCCGCTCGTCCTCTGAGCCACTACTACATTATATATATTACCTTTGCAAAAGAATGATAGAGTTCTCCAAAAAAGACTGTTGGTGATACGAGCCAAGACTCTCCTCAGTAAGAGAATATCATCAACCAGGGGTTGAGTATGATCTAAACATTAACGTATCGTCATCAGCGTCACCATCGAAACCCCCCCTCCCCTCTCAGGGAGCCTGTTATCGAGCAAAAACCGAGAAAAAAGGAAAGAGAATTCCACTTACAGGGAAAAGCACATGACAACCCGCAACGAGCGCAAGCGGAAAGATTACAGCCCAATACGTCCCTGGAATCTGCCAATCCAGCGTGACGATGCTCGGGAGACTGAATATCACAATCGCCGCAAAGCATGCAAACGACACGGCGAACGCGAGCCAGAACCGTTTCAGGATCCGGGGGACTTCCAGGAAAAAGTTGGATCGCTCCACCTCCTTCTTGGTCGCACCCCACGTGATGTTGTACGAGAACATGTGTGCGAGGAGGGCGACGCTCAGGTGGATGCTGAGACCCCCGAAGAAGAAGAAGCTACGATCGTCACATCAAGGGGTCAGACAAGGCACGCTGGAAAAAAGATCGAAACCACAGACAAGAACGGTATCCATGTAGCCGTCTCGGCGATCGAATCAAGGAGACTGCGATGACCCAGTCTATACTCGAGCATGACGTAACCCAGGTTTCCGGATCCAGGGAATACGGCAAGGATGGCCAAAAATACCTCAAAGCTGTGGAGGTAGTAGCCATCCGTCTGGATACCAAACCCGAGGAGGAAATAGTTTAGTATCGATAACGCTGCTGATGCGGCAATACCATCTGTGAGGAACGAGAAATCAGTCTCTTAACGTTAGACGGCCGATCTAGACCGCTTACAATAAGAGAACATGTCTGAATGAATAAGCATCGTCAGTTTAAGCGCGCGACCAGTCACGAAGTGCACGCACAGGCCATCATGCTTAATTTGTAGTGAACAGGAGCATCAGACCACACGAAGACGCGCAACTGTTTGTTGATGGGACCCAAGCGCCACCATGAAATCAGCGGATTGAAGATCAGCTCGCTGCACCCTGCCAGATCCCCCTGTCAACATGCCTAATCGGTGCGAATTCGATTGTCGTACCATAAGAGTATTTTTGCCACCGGTTCAATTCATCATCCACCGTTAGGGATACGCCCTCTTTGAAGCCGCCCTTGGAGTATGTCGCCCAGCGAATGATGTAGCCTTTCAACTAGATCCCCGAGCTGAGCTGGCACCAGGACCTGGACGTGCTCAGACGTACCTGAAGACGCAGAGCCATGTCAAAGTCCTCGGACACGTTCGACTCTGACCAGATCTTCTTCTTTCCATCCGCAGGGTCTGCGAACGCGGCATCTTGAAGTGCCGACCACCGAAGGAACGCGTTGTGTCCCACGAAAGGGGCTATCTCGCCGTTGGCACAACCCAAGGAGATACACTTGTTGATGCGTCGGGTAAAGTGTGTGATGCCGTTCTCAAAGTAGTGATGGGCGACCTGCATGACGTCTGTGGATGCGTGTACACGCGTTGAGCAAGCTCGCCTGTCAAGGAAAGATCGCGGATGACATACCTGATTCGTGCTGGATGATCGCGACCTCAGGACTTTCGGCAAGCTCGCGCGCAGCATCGCGCAGGCAGTCTTCGGGGACGACGGTATCGGCGTCCACGAGGAGGACGATCTCTCCGATTCGAATCGATCTACCGTTGGACGCCCAAGGTCTCCACTTCTCGCCACTCTCCGCAAACATTTCGTCGCACGCCATATGTAATGCACGGTCCTCGAGAGGCGTGTCGTCCATGTAGATCAACTCTTCCCGCTCCTCCGCATCCTGGAGTGCCTTGAGGTGCTTCTCCAGTATCAAACTGAGATTAAGACCATAGTTCAGGTTGGACGCTTTCTTGAATCGCCCAGCGCGTTTGAAGCCACCGGGGGATGAATCGTGAGCCGGACGAGCGACCCAGCCGATGTTGTGGTCAGCGTAAAATGCGATGCGCGCTTCACGGTCCTTCTCAGAAAGCAACTGGAGACCGTCGTCGTGGATGAAGATGACCGACGATCCCCCTTGGCGAGCGTAAGTTTGCATGGCCTTTTTCAGATGAAAGACGGAGGGTGCGCTGCAAACAAGGATCAGCAACGATGAACCGACATCATCATCAGTGGATACTGACATCGTTTGCTCCAGGCTCTCTTTATAGACGGGCATCTGGATAGTGATGTGCGGGAGATTAGAGTCCAACTCCTTATTGGATTCGGGTTTTAACGCAGAATAGTACCGAGAATTATCATAGTATTGCGAGACAGGTCCGATCCTGCGCGAGGATAAGATCAGAGGGTTTCAGCGAGCAGATGCTGGTGACCCACATCATGCCAACGTTGCCGATAATTTGATTGCAGAAGAACTGGGAGATTCGATGAGCATAGGTCACGTTGCGTGACTTGGATGTGCTTACGATGGAGACGCAGAACGTGAAAGGTGTAGTGACAAGAAGTGCGAACCGAATCCAGTTTCCGTCCAAGAGCGACTCTTGTAAGAGCATACTCACTCCGCCGCCAATGAAGACTGAAGACGGTCGCGTTAGTCGAGCACTTAAGGCGAAGCCGATACTTACAGATGGCCAAAGCGCAACCTAGACCATTGTATAAGGGGGCGATGAGCCTCGTCTTGCGTTGCTTTGGTGCTACCCGTTCCATATCCTTCTCATGGTCAGAGCGGGTCGAGCGCCAGCTGAACAGTTTCCAGAGCGACTCGATGCTCTTGGTGTTTGCATTCGTTCCCCGGCTAGCGTGTTCTTTGTCATCGATGGGGGCAGGCTCTGATAAAACCTCCTTTGACTTCTCTGCAAGGTTGTCGTCGGATGGGATGTTGGAAGAAGATAACTCCGAGGGAGCGACGGAGACGGTCCCCCGAGCCCGCCAGACGAGTTTGATCAACTTGGCTTCAAAGTCATGGCATAAGGGGATAATGCCATCTAGATCGTCGGACCAGAGCACGAGCACACGCTCGTCGCACTACGTGAAACGAGATTATGTCAGTGTTTTTCGAAGGGATGTCGGGAGAAGGGAATCGTACGATGAACGCTCCGCATTGTTCCTTCTCTGCGGTCGGCAACGCAGCCATTGATTCAAGGATTTGAATTCGAGTGTTGTGATCGACATAGATCGCAGTCGCATCCTCAGACCTGTAGGAGGATTGCGAAGCGGTATACGTTAGTCCCGAAGCCCGAACGACGGCGATAGCAAACGTACACAGTCGCCAAGGCTGCATGGACTGCAGCGCTGCGCACTTTGACCGCCACGACGGGATTCAGCGTGCGAATTGCGGCCTCAAACGGTGCAAGGAATTGGTTTTCATATGGGAAGACCCGGAAGTGGCCCGGTTCGACTCGAAGACAGACCCCGGCAGAGATGTTCTCTTCGGAAGGTTTGAACCAAGCATCTCCCTGGGTCTGCCGACGTTGAGTACCCGAACGACGACCATGGAGGGGGACGACAAGACTTACTCTCTTGAAGATATGGTGGAGAAGGGCATCGTAGGCATCGTAATCCATAGCCATGCTGGAACCCGAGTGTGGGGGTAAGACGAGTATGGTCAATGCCAGACAGTCCTTCCAGAGGGATGGGAAAGGGGTGCGAGACTCGTGACATGATGGGTTGAGCCTTTAAAGTATAAGTAAGTGTCATCTGAAACAGAGTAGATGGAATAATAGACGCAAAGGAGTAGACAGGTATGGTGGTGTTGATAATGATAATCCAATTGCGGGAAAAGGTAAAGCAGTGGGATTATTGTGGCATCACAGCCGGTCAGGTGAACGACCTTAATGCGATGCAAACTTCTGATATTAATTGCGATCAATCGGTATGATTGCACAGATAGCGAGAGCAGGAACGCTGTAGGCAGCGAAATGAGAGCTGAAAGAAGACTTGATGGAAAATGGTTAAATTCCCATATCGATGACCATCCCATGGAGAACATACGAGATCATGCCCGGAATCGGAGGGCAAGGCCTGCCCTGGTAGGTGGCGTTCGTGAGAGGATCTGTGAGGGGCAGTTGGATACCGGAACGAGCGTCGCTGAGACCAAGTAGGAACGATGAGAATGTGCGTTCCTGATCTGCGATGTTTTAAGACACCTTACTCGTCGGATGAGCCTTATGTCTGCGTGTACATGTTGAAGGGCCAGACAAACGTTGGCCCTTGACACTCGAGGAAAAACAATCGATCTGGACTCATCGACCCTCTGCATACACACGACGGACGGGTTCCTGGCGCTTCCCGAACAAGCGCAAGAGCCATGTACCATCGTGGAGGTCCTCCGAGGCGTGATCCCCGTGCGGGACCAGTCCGAGGAGTTTGGGCATGGGGTGCTTACTTTCTGGCTAGAATCTACGATATACCCGATGGGACCGAGCCTGCGCCGGTCGCAAAGCAACAACTAAGGAAAGGAAAAGAGAAACGAAACGAAAGAACTAGCGTGGTGACGGTGTGGCGTTAGTGCTGAGGTAACAAGACAGCTCGACATGGGAGGACGACGGTGCCGTCCGATCGATCCAATCAAGTCATGGACACCGCTGACACTCTTCGGGCACATGCGGCCAGTTTCGTCGCCTCCGTCGGAGGGAGCGCTCCATCTCGAGTTCGAGGGTGCTTTCAAGCTTGGACAATGCGTAGGCTGATTCGAGAAGTGCCACCGAACGGGGAGTAGCCAAACTTCTTGCTTCACACAGCTCCGACTCGGACGCCACCCAATCCATGCCAGTGACGCAACGCCGTGCACAGTGGACGCACGCCGCAGCGACCCTCTTGGAAGATTTCTCCCAAAGCGACTAGTGCAGACCGGCGGCGTGGGACCCTTTCAATGATGATCGCGACGCCATGGGATTTTCGAACTCTAGTACCCTTGCCAATCAACGAGACCCTTGACAACAAATTTGATTTCAAGTGAGATAGTTTCTTCCCGTGCCTCAGGTCGACCGCTATGCGAGACAGTACTAGTACATCACAGGTGGCGTTTACCGTTCCTGATCATCACACCTCCGGGTGGCCAACGGTACTTGTGAATCACAAAGGCGACGAGATATTCGCGATTCGAAGCTCGTCCTTGGTAGTCAAAACCAATGCATGACAAAACAGTAGGTGTGACGTATCTCCTCACAACCCCACTTCTCACTGTTCCATGCAGGAAATTACTCCAGCTCTGGTAATTCCCGCTTTGGGCATACGATGCCAAGACAATAACACAACTCCCGTGGAGAGCAAGAAGAAACATGTATTAATGATCACTCCAATTCGGTAACATTCAACCTGATCGTGTTGAACACCAGAAATAGGCACGTTTTGCATCGAAACCACGCCGCAATGACAGATGCGCCCTGCATTGCTCATTCGAGTAGTCTCCGATCCTACCTCAAAGAAGTTGCCATCAATCAGACGTCCCCTCTCAGACTACAGGCTCCAAATAAGGTCAGTATTTATCTTGGATATTAGGGTGTTTCCTCGACCGGAAACTGCATACATCCGTAAGATTTGTTACATTTCAACCTTGCTCGCGTTGTACCAGGGAGGCCTGGCAGGGCGGGTTGGGCCCTCGGCGCTCGTGGGCAGTGGCAGGAGTCCTCGTAGGTCGTGGGCAGTCCTTGCGTGTGTAGCTAGCAGTCACCGATATTCCCTTCCATCCGTGTCCTCACGGCGGGAGCTCTCCAGAGCGCGAGGGCAGTCTGGCCCTGTCCAGCGTCCCCTATCGCAGAATGAGTCTAGCTAACTTAGGAAGCTTGTTATCAGAAGAACCCGAATTTATTCGCGACCAAGTTGTGAGTCCAGGCCCCTACATCATCATCTTGGGTCGGACTATGCACGGTCTTCGACACAAGATTTTATCGATTGTGCCAAGGTGCCACCAGATTGACACTTACTACTTATTGTCGTTATCTTCATTTCTTATACTGTCTTCCGACAAATCGACAGACGAACGCCACAAAATGACACTCCGAGCCTATGCGTTAGGAGATGATATCGTGCCGGAAAATCCAATTGGGTGACTCCAAGCTTCCTTCGTGTGTTCTTTTCCCGATCCTCCAACCGATTAACATGCCGACATTAGCTGACAGTTACCTGCTTCGTTCGCGCCCCCTCCGTGGTTCGCTCGCGATACATGGATACGTGTGCGTATATCCATCCTCCGCTTTCGTGCTTACGGTGGCCAGACTGAACTTCTATTCCAGCGTGCATCTTTCATCGAGACGAAGTTTGGCATGCTTTTTCTCGATATCGCAATCATTGCGTGAGCACTCTCGAGGATTCAGGCCACGATCGTAGACATCCGGGCTAGTACACAATGAGGCGCACAAGAAGTCACCATGAAGGCAAACACATATCATGAGATAATTGCGCCCTCGAAATGGCCCGAAGTTGATCCATTTCAAACGGAAATGTGGCTGGGAATATCATACCGCACCACACTGTCGATAGGTGGAAACATGTCGGAGATGAGGCCTGCAAGTATTCTGCACATGACTTTGTGCGAGAGTCTAGAGA